>JAVJIF010021218.1:0-79625 GCA_038442645.1 Agave tequilana
TCTCCTACATTGCATACATGTCATGTGCTTTATTGCCATATCTACTACATTGCATACATGTCATGTGCTTTTAATTGCCATATCTATTATTTATTTGGTATGCATGAGTTAAGGGGTAGCTTCTTTGAAGCTTTACTTTAATCCATGCATATATAACTTCATGAGTTTTGTCATCATCAAAAAGGGGAGATTGTTGGCCCAAGCCTATCACCCTAGTTTTGATGATGATCAACTCATGAAGTTATGATTACTAATGATCTTGTGTTTAATTAGTGACAATTCTTATCAAGATCTTAGTAGGTGTGAGCTTCAAAAAGGATTTAAAGACAAGTTGGAAGCTAGCACCGGTTGATTCACGAGCCTATGCATCAAGAACACATCTAGAGATGAGCTCGATGGATTACATTTGGACCAAGTCAAGAAGATGAGAAGCCTTCAAGGGAAGACTTCAAGAAGTTGAAGACTTGTGTCTAGGTATAAGATTTTTATTTGTTTTAGATAAAAATGTAAAGGATAGAATAGATGGTGGATTGCTCAAGTCATATCACACACACACTCTTGATAGAATTGCTTTCATAAAAGAATTTTATGTTTAGAAAAGAATTTTTTAGAAAAAGATTTTTCTTTGTGACAAAATATTTATCTTAGATTTTGGTATTTCATAGTTCATATCTTTAAACCAAAATCATGATTAGAGCTTTAATGTCAAAAACTAGATAGTTCATCTTGATTGTGTAGTGGATCATATCCATACACCTATGCCTTAAGTATATCTTGTTTTTGTATTTGATGAAAATTTGGAAAAATATGTTGATTTAGAAAAACATTTTTTATTATGAGCCAATATTTTCAGTTGCAAAAATAGTCAAATCTTTAATAACATGCTTGATTTTGTGCAAGCATGTTTCTATATCATAAACTATTTTTGTAGAATTTCTAAGTATTTATGGGATTTTTTATTAAGCCAAAAGACCAATCTTTATCCCAAAATTTTCAGGTTCTGGCAGTTCTGATTTTTCAGAACTGACAGTGGCCGGTCGACCGGGTCGGTCGATCGGACGTGCACAGACGTGCACGCCAGTGTGCACTGGAGGATCGGCCGACCGGGCCGGTCGACCGCTCCAGAGAGCTTGCTCTCGGGAAACTTCGGTCGACCGCACCGGTTCGACCGACAGAGAAGGAATTCTCTGCTCCAAGTGCTCGGTCGACCGAGCCGGTCGACCGGAGGCTGCAACGGTCGGATTTTGACCGTTGCCGGTCGACCGGGCCGGTCGACCGGAAGCTCTGACAGAGCCCAACGGTCAGATTTTTCTGGCCTCTATAAAAGGGGTTTTGTCATTGTTTTGAGCCAAGATTTTTGGAGATCTTAGAGCTAGTTTTTCCCAGTCTTTCTGAAGGATTTTTCTCCACAAAATAGAGTGCCAATATTTCCTATCAAAAGGGATTTTATCAAGAGAGTGTAAAAGTGATTTCTTGTGTTTTTCACCAAAGTTCTTTCCTTGCTTTTCTCACACCACACTTGAGCTATCCATTACTATATTCCTATAGGTGTGTTGTAGTGAGAGTGACTTTAGGTGATCAAAGTGTTGTGATCACCAAAGATCTTTACTTTGTACTTTGAGGAGATGGGCAAGTGTGCTCGTTGTTGGTGTGGAGTTCGGTTGTGAACTCTTTGGTTCGAGGTGCGGCCTCGGCGAGTCGGTTGGACTTGCGTGTGTAAGGGACTTGGGAGTCCGAGGGCTTGTAGGTGTTGCGGCACCAAGGAGAGATCCGGTTGGATCGTGCATAGTGGAAATCCTTCGTGTGTCGAAGGCGGGGATGTAGAGCAAGTGTGCTCGAACCTCGAAACATACCCTTGTGTTTGCGATTGCTATTCTCTCTCTCTCTCTCTCTTTGTCTCTTGTTATATCTTGCATGTTATTTATTGTGTTCATCTTATATGCATGATATATTCCTTTGTGCTCATAATTGCTATACTTGCTTGGGATTGTTATTAACACTAGTATTCAACCAAGAGAGCCAACGCGGCACCTCAACCCATTCAAGGGGAATCTAGAGGAGTTTGTTCAGAGCCTCGCAAGGGGAATTTGGCAACACTCTTGTGTTATACATAAGTGTTTAATCAAAAGAAGTTTTATTTGGTCATCTTAGTTTTAATTCCGCATTATTTGTTCATAAGTGACCATTAGATTAGCCATCACCTATTCACCCCCCCTCTAGGTGAACTTACACTTTCTAGGATTAATTCTAAGGAATTGGTGAAGGGTATACCTTGCTTGAAGTTTGAGAAAGACCGCATTTGTGGTGCGTGCCAACTTGGGAAACAAACCAAGTCTTCCTTCAAACCAATCAAGGATATCATGTCAACTAGGCCTTAGAATTAATTCATATGGATCTTTTTGGACCTACTAAAACTAAGAGCTTAAATGGTAATAGATTGGCATTTGTTTTTAGTTGATGATTTTTCTCTCGTTTCACTTGGTTTCTTCTTGGAACACAAGATCAAGCTTTTTCTCATTTTAAGATTTTCCGAAAAAGAGTTGAAAAAGAAGGGTTTTTCGATTTTGAGAATAAGGAGTGATAGAGGTGGTGAGTTTGTTAACCAACTCTTCATGACTTATTGTGATGAAAAGGGAATTAAGCATGAAATGACTTGTCCTAGAACTCCACAACAAAATGGAGTTGTAGAAAGGAAAATAGAACAATTCAAGAGATGGCTAGGACAATGATAAGTGAATATGACCTCCTTCAATATTTATGGCCGAGGTCGTAAACACCGCATGCTATATAACTAATCGTATTTATTTGTGTAAGAATTCTTCCAAAACATCTTTTGAAATGTATCATTCTAGAAACCTAATGTTTCATATTTCAAAGTTTTTGGATGCAAGTGTTTTGTTTTGAACACTAAAGATAACTTGGGTAAATTTGATGCTAAGGCTTATGAAGCAATCTTTGTTGGATATTCTACCACTAGTAAAGCTTATAGAGTATTCAATAGATCTTCACACACCATTAAAGAAACCATGCATGTTAAATTTGAAGAATCTAATGTGTTTGTTGAGAATGTTGTAGAGATTGAACCATTAGGTGAAGACATGGAGAAACTATCCTTGAAGGACTCACCCGCTCAAGAAGAAAAGCAAGAATCAATTGGTGATGTTCAAGAGGATAAAGAGAAAAGCTCTCAACCGCTTCCTAAAGCTTGGAGATACGCTACAAATCATCCTAAGGAGCTCATCTTGGGTGATGCATCTAAAGAAGTTACAACTCGCTCCAAACTCCATGACCTATGTGGTAACTTTGCTTTCATTTCTTATTTTGAACTCAAAAGCATCCTCGAAGCCGAGACGGACTCATATTGGTTGCTAGCCATGCAAGAGGAACTCAATCAATTGAGCGCAACCAAGTTTGGCACCTTGTTCCTAGGCCCCACGATAGACCAATAATTGGTACTAAGTGGATCTTTAAGAATAAGATGGATGAGTCCGGAAATGTGATTAGGAATAAGGCTAGGTTAGTGGCCCAAGGTTACACTCAAGTTGAGGGAATTGACTTTGAGGAGACCTTTGCACCCGTAGCACGGTTTGAAGCCATACGGATGACACTAGCTTTTGCATCTTTCAAAAATTTTAAACTTTTTCAAATGGATGTGAAAGTGCATTTTTGAATGGTTTTATATAAATGAAGAAGTTTATGTTTCTCAACGTCCCAGTTTTGTTGATCATGTTCATCCCGATTTTGTTTTTAAACTTGATAAAGTTTTTATGGATTGAAACAAGCTCCAAGAGCTTGGTATGAAAGGCTTTCTAGTTTTCTCATATCAAATGATTTTATTAAAGGCAAAGTAGATACAACACTATTCACTAAGCATGTTGATAATGATATTTTAATTGTGCAAATTTATGTTGATGATATAATTTTTGGTTCTACTAATGAGTTTTTATATGCAAGGAATTTGAAAAGGTTATGCAATGTGAATTTGAATGTCTTCAATGGGTGAGCTTAATTTCTTTCTTGGACTCCAAATCAAGCAATTGCAAGAAGGGAACTTCATATGTCAAGCCAAATACGCCAAGGAACTCGTAAAGAAGTTTGGACTTGAAGTCTCAAAGGTTTGCAACACTCCCATGGCAACTACCACCAAGCTTGATAAGGATGACCAAGGTAAAAATGTTGATATTAAATTGTATAGAAGCATGATAGGTAGTCTTTTGTATTTGACGGTAAGTAGGCCGGTATCATGTTTAGTGTGTGTCTTTGTGCTAGATTTCAATCGTGTCCTAAAGAGTCTCATCTTATTGCGGTAAAACGCATTATTCGTTATATTAAGGGAACGATTGGAATGGGTCTATGGTATCCGAAAACCGGAGATTTCTCAATGACGAGTTATTCAGATGCCGACTATGCGGGTTGTAGAGTAGATAGAAAGAGTACTAGTGGGACATGTCAATTTCTTGGTAATTGTCTTGTTTCATGGTCCTCTAGGAAACAAAATTCCGTAGCTCTCTCAACCGCCGAGGCGGAATATGTTGCCGCGGGGCTTGTTGTGCACAAGTCCTTTGGATGAAACATACTCTCCTTGATTATGATTTGCATTATAACCATATAAAAATATTTTGTGATAATACTAGTACTATACATATGACAAAGAATGCAAATCAACATAGTAAGACCAAGCACATTGAGATTAAATATCACTTTCTTAGAGATCATTTTGAGAAAGGAGATATTGATATTGATTATATTTCTATGGATTTGCAACTAGCCGATATTTTCACTAAACCACTTGATTTTGCTAGATTTTCCTTCATTTGTGGTGAACTTAATGTTTGTGTTATTGAATAAAATGTTTTCTTAACCCTTTTTGATGTATGACAAAAAGGGGGAGAATGAGTTTATGTATGGAAATATGAGTTCATATGGTTTTGGTTCCATATGAGTTTATATATGTTTTTAGTTTTTGATGTGTAGTTTAAGTGTTTTGCAAGTGTTTTATATTCTCATGATTTTTGTTTCATGGTGCTTACTTGCAAATTACAAATTATGTTTTTCTTTGCTTAATATAGCATAATTTGAGGGGGGGCTTTCTCCTCCCCTATATTCTTGTTTATAGCCTATTTGTTTTGTCATCATCAAAAAGGGGAGATTGTTGGCCCAAAAGGTTACACTCTCCATTTGTTTATAGTTTTGATGATAACAAAACAAATAAGTGCTATTTGGTACTAATTAGTTTGTTTAGATAAGTTTCAGGTTAGTACCATATTTGGAGGCCATTGCTTAGCTATTGCAAGAATTTCTAGGTTCATGAAGCAAAGAAGGCTTTTTGCACATCAAGGAAGGAACATAGAAGAAAAGGCTCTAGCAAGGCATCGCATGGCTCAAGACTTCAAGATTGCTCAAGATAATTTATTAGATTTGTTTTTAGTTTAGAGTTTTGTTAAAGAATAGTGAATAGGTTTGAAGCTCTATCTCACACGTTTTTTGTGCACATCTTGTTTCCAAACATATTTCCTATAACATGTACAAAAATAGTTTGTATACAATCTCCAACCTACAAACTTACTTTAATTTACCTATTCATGTGTTTTAAGTTTTGTGTTTTAACAAAACTTATTTTTGGAATTAATGACAAAACTATGATATAAATATTATATATATATATATATATATATTATATATATATATATATAATATATATATATATATATATGTTTCATGTATATAGGATTATATCCATATACATCATGCTTCAAAGTGTTTAAATATCATGTTTTTGTATTTGAAAGAGTTTTGGACAAAACGTATTTTCTATTCAAAATTCAAGTTTTAGAAAATACAGTTTTTGATTTTTGGTAAAAATGATAAGAGACAAAAAATAGTTCATATTGATTGATATTTGAGCTAAACTTTTTATCACATGTTTATATATCAATGCAAAATGATAAAACTATTTTTGGTGATTTTTAGGAGTGTTAAAAGATTTTTCAAAATATTTTTAAACTGTTTTTCTGATCCAGTTTCCTGTTCCAACTTCAACCAGTCGACTAGTCTTCTGACAAGTCGACTTGGCTTGAAGTCGATCGACCAGGTCGGTCGACCGACGTGCACAAATCTGTGCACGTTTGGCAGACTTTGGACGGTCGACCGTCCGGGTCGACCGGTCTGAGAGCAGAGCTCTCTGTTTGTTTGGGTCGACCGGCCGGTCGACCGTAGCCTGCAACGGCTATTTTCTTTGAACTAGCGGTCGACCGGGCCGGTCGACCGAGCTAGCCGTTTGAACAGTAACGGCTAGTTTTCTGAGCTGGTTTATTTTTGTCCTTTTCTCACTTAAGTATGTTTAAGTGACATGTTTTGGTCTAATACTTTCTGATTAGCCTTAAATATGTTTTATCTCCTAACCCTAGCCCTCTCCTATAAATAGGGGTGTTTAGGGAGAGGTTGGTTACTAGAAAAATTATCAAAATTTTCACAAGTTTAAGGCATTCAAAAGAGCTTGGTTTCTTGGTTTTTGTGCTGAAATTCTCTCTCATTTTCTGAAGTGTTTTCAAGAACTCTCTAATTTCTTTTTCTTTTCTCCTTGCACACAAGAGCTTCATTCCTACTCATTGTTCTCTAAGGACCTTTGTAAGGGAAGAGAATTTTTACAAGAGAGAGTTTGTGGTCTTTTGACTACTAAGAGATTACTTGTACTTGAAATTGTGGAGTTGGGTACTCCTGTGGAGTTGGGTACTCCAGTGATTGTGTAACTGTCTTTGTGATAGTGAAGTGGTTGGAATCCTTCTGGGGAAGGCGGGGAAGTAGAGCTGGGTGCTTGAACCTCGATAACAAATCTCGGCGTTTGCGTTTGGTTTACTTGCTCTTATTTCTTGCTCAATTTTCATTGCTCTTATTACTTGCTCACTACATTTGTTGCCATATTTACTTGCATTGTGAGATTGTTGCATCACAATTTTTATTTGTGCATTGATTAGCATCATCACCTATTCACCCCCCCCCCTCTCTAGGTGATTTTCACTAATAGGGACTGATTTTTTAGCTTTAAGAAGCTAGATGGATGTTTGTTGTCATGAGTGAAGATCGTCTATGTAACATGGAAGGGATAGGCAAGGCCCTTATCAAGATGTTTGATAGGATGGTGCAGCAATTGAAGAAAGTGAGGTATGTACTTTTTTTTATTAGGTTTCGATCATGTCAGCATGTAGTGTCAATAATATTTTTTTTAATTAGAACTAGGGTTAAACTATCTCTTTTAGGACCTAAAACTAGGTTAAATTAAAAACTTAGGTGTGCAGTTGACTAACCTTAGAAACTCTCTTTTGATGCCCCTGCAGAACAGAAACAACAAATTAGGGTTAGATATTACCGTGCCGTTCCCTACCCGACAACGACGCCAAAATTTTAATTGAAACTCGAACGAGAGAATAAACATGTACAAAAATAAACAAATAATCAAAGAATTAGAAGGTTAGATTCTTCTCGTTGTTTAATTCTATCCGCTGCAGTAAGGGCCAAAGAGGGTCGTGTTCCACTGAGAGGGAGGCGATGGAAGCGTTGGCAACACGGTATATCTGTAGTCAAGACTTAGAAGAAATGTTGGTTGTACTTTGAAATAAGAAAGTAGATCTAATCAAGAGGGAGAGTCTAGGTTGCTAATCTACCTTCATGACTAGTCTCGATCTAGGGGTTGTATCCTTTTAAACTAATGAAACATTCGTCTAAATTGTTAACCCTAAGTAAGAAGAGTAAGATATCCAACTTAATTTGTCTACACTACGCCAAGCCAAACCCTAAGTTCATCCTAAGAAAAAGCCAATCCCTAATCATTAAACTATGCCAAATCATATCCCTAAACTTAATCTAAAGCCTAACCCTACTCTAATCTAAAGCCAAGCCCTAATTATCTAAATCATTAAGTTGGACTATTATCACTAAACTTCAAAGGATTAATCTAACCCTAAATTATAAATCTATTAGACTAATAAACTAACCCTAGATCTAACCCTGTCGATCTAGTGATTAGCTACCTGATTGGTATCCAATATTGCATATTTTACATCATATCTCCCATGCATATTACAAATAAATATATGAATTTTAATACTCTTCTCTACATATTTGCAGGTACACATTTAAGAGAGAGATTTTCAAATAATCACTTAATTACCACTAATTAAGTGATTAATCCAAGCTTAAGATAAAGCCAAATCTAAACCCAGATCCAGAGAGATTCGCGCAACCAACGGAGATTCTAGAATGTCCACGTGGCCAACAACCCCGTAAACACTCAGCAACAGAAATCCGTTGCTGAACGGATTCAGTTACGCCGCGGACGCGCGGCAGGGCGCGGCAATCTAGGGCCGTTAGATCCCCGGATTTTGTGGCAACCACCTTATCTCCAGAAGCTTCTCAGTTCTCCTATAAATACTTCATTTGTACCTGCGAGAAAAAACTGATCAGAGAAGAGAGAGAGATTAGTGAATAGATTGTAATTTTGTTAGGTTTTGTTTAGGATTTTTAGTTCTCTCTAGGATCTTCTCCTCCCTAGATTTCATTGCAAGAGAGATTTGTATGAGAGAGAGAGCTTGTATCAACAAGGAGTGACAACTTGGAGCTATACAAGGATTGATCCATTCTCTACATATCTACTTGAGCTTGATTCTAGTTTGTCTTCTTCACTTGCTTTTATTTTGCTTTGTTACTTGCTTTGTTAATTTCTAGCAATTCAATCATGCTTTGCTTTGCTTTTGTAATGTCTAGTAGCTAATTTCTTGTTCCATGTACTAGCTAACCACTACTCTTGCTAACCCCTAACTCATGGGTGATTGCTTTACTTCATCTTGCAATTTGTATGATCTTCTCTTCTCCGATGGGTTTTGTTTCATTTCTTGGCAAGAATCTTGTTGTAATTCTCCATATGATTCATGTGTGCCTCATGTAGAGCCTAGTCTTTGAACTAGTGCCTTGATGGAACATGGAGATGGAGCACCAATATGCTAATTGATGTACAACTTCACTACTTCCATTAGTGAAAGTTGTATGTTCTTCATTTGCATCCCTTGAGTGTATCTCTTGTGATTCATTAGTGAAAGTCTATCTTGTAGGCCGATGACCATCTATGGAGGCTACAAGACAAGTCCAAGAATGAATCCCCATCATCTTAGTGGGAAAGTAATTAGATCACAAGCAAGACAAATACATGCCGATGAATCAACATGAGGCACGCATCACTATCACGGAGTTTAGTTAGTTTAGCAAGGTAGTCAAGGTTAGCTAGTCATGGATTTCTTGCATTCAAAGTTTTCTTGATTTTACTTTCTTTTTAGTTGTTAGTTCAAATCCATCTCAATCTTGATTTCTCCCGATTTCCACCATGAACATAGCCACTAATTCTTTTATTTGTTTTTCTTTTGATTCTTTATTCTTGTAAACAAAGAAGAGTTCTCGTTTTATCTTCTCACGTGTATCGTAACGTTTCTACACTAGCTCTCCCTGAGATCCGACTCGGTATAGCCCTAGGCTATAGCGGAGACAAGAAAGGGTACATCAATCACATTCTATACATATAATAAGTACGCCCCTTTCAAGTCCTAAACAATTTTTGGCGCCGTTGCCGGGGAGAGCGACGGTATTTTTAAAAGTGAGAAACTAACGATATATCTTCTCTGTTGCAGGTACAGGTTGAAGATTCAGAAATATTTGCACAGCAGAATCATATAAGTGGACCTGGGCCTCTGCTCAAGAAAGCAGAGCCCAGGATCCCTCTATTGTGCCGCGGATCCACAAGAATTGCCGTGGAAACGCGGCACTTTAGAGTTCACTACTTACAAAATTTTTGCAGGGGCTTCTGCTCTGCAAGATACTGCTGCCTATATACTTCATTTCCTGTATACTTCACTGTATTCCTGTTAATTAATTCAACAGTAAGAAATTGGTTGATAATTGCTAAAAAATTGTTAGACATCTTGCATTATAGGCACGTGTCTTTCAATTACTTTAAATTTACTGTTGAAGAGTGCGTGGGACAAGGTACGTGATTCATTGCATATAGACTAAGACTCACTCTTTGTTTGATTTTTCTTACTTGGAGTGAACCTTGTTTGTTTCTATATCGTACACTTGCACAATTAATTCTAAGGGCAATTCCTGTAAATAACATAAGGTGGGGGAGGTCATTACCCTTTCCTTAGCCCGGAAATCATTTTCCCCACGTACTCACAATCCTAAGCTTGTAAATAAAATTTGATAGACGTTGGCCCTAGGGACATCCGGACTCACTTAGGAGATTATCCTAAGGGGGAAAAGTGTTGGAAATTGACTTCTGTAAAATCGGTGTCTAGGAAAGGGGTTGAGGGCCGAAAGCCCGAAGGTTGTTGGTTACTTATTAAGGAACGTCTTCGGACGGAAAACCTCCCAACGACTTTACCCTTCCCTGGCTGATTTGCTTATAGTCAAGGTCTACACTAAACCTCCTGTGGACAGTCTATTTAGGAGTCATCTAGGACCAGAGACCCTAGACAAGCTTGGATTGAATTTTTTCTTTTGATTGTTTGTTATTTTTCTTTTTCGCTGGTGTGATCGGTGCGCGTTGTTTGTGGCTTTATATTTGAGAGTGGTTCTGTGATCATCATTCTGCTAGACTTTCTATACTTCCACAACCACTTCATCATGACCAACAACGTCTCACTTCAAGATCGATTCTATCCGATTCGCACCTCCATTCCTTCATGCATTCTTCTCCCCGAGCCTAATGGAAATCATTTTGAGCTGAAACCACAATTCATTAGTACACTTCCCCACTTCCATGGTCTAGAGTCTGAGGACGCGTACCTCTTTATTCGTGAGTTTGAAGAGGTATGCCAAATGATGAGAATATCCCAACTTTCTGAGGATGCTGTTAGGTTACGGTTCATACCGTTTGCACTTAAGGATTTAGCTAAGAAATGGCTTTATAGTCTTCCTGTCAGTTCCATATCTTCATGGGATGATTTTGTTAAGGTCTTTCTTAGGAAATTCTATTCTATCCACAAAACAGCCCTCATGAGAAAAAACATAATGCAATTCAAGCAAGAACCAAATGAACCTTTCTGGAAATATCTTGAGCGTTTCAAAGACCTCTTAGCCCTATGTCCCCATCACGGCATAGAGAAATGGCGGCTATGCCAGATTATCTATGATGGATTAGATTACCAAACGAAAACACTTTTAGAATCCATGTGCCAAGGGGAATTTCTGAAGAAAGATGAACATCAGGGGTGGGATCTCTTTGAAACCCTAGCTGAGAAAACCATTCAGTGGGAGTCATGCCCTGATAAACCGACTCCCACCACTTCCAGAACTGGTACACAATCCAAAGAATCCTCTCTAGCTTCAGAAACCAAGATCACACAATTAATGAAGAGGATAGAGTTGCTTGAGTCAATAGGGAATTCTGTGGTCAACCAGGTCAACCCATTGCCTTTGATTAGACCAGGTTGCACCAAATGTCAAGACCTTAGCCATGTTGTTGAGGAGTGTCCATTGTATCAGCCCCCATTTCAGGAGAACATGAATGCAGCATTTACCAGACCCCCATACTCCAATACTTACAATTCAGGATGGCAGAACCATCCAAATTTTCCATGGAGTCAGTCTGGTACTGAGCATCATATGCCACCACTTCCACATCTGTACAATGCTCAGTTTCATCCATCCAGTTTCGATCAAAATTCACTGTATGTTCATCCATCTCAAAGTCCACCACAGTCATATCAGGACCCTCCACCATTCTACCAATCACAGTTCCAATCTCCATATCCTCAACATCCACCCCAAAATAATTCTGAAATATCTGAGTTGAAACAAATGATAGAAACCTTAACAAAGAACCAGCAACAGGAGTTGAATGAGATGAAGGTCCAGATCAAGCAATTGGCTGAGAATCAAAGACATTTGTTCCCAAATCAACCATTGCTAAATCCCAAAGTTGAAAATTCAGGACCCAGTCACTGTCATGCCATTCATACCCTGAGATCTGGTAAACAAGTTGATAATAAGGTTTCTAGTCCACAATCTCATCCAGTACCAAAGCAAACTCCTCATGTCCCAATGTCACCAACTTTTGACAAACCATCCTCTAGTGCAGAGCCATCCACATCTCAAGCCAAAGGGAAAGAAAAGGTAGATGAGCAAACCTTATAAGCCTAGAGTACCATATCCAAATAGGCTTCTAAATAATAAGTCAAATGCTCACATGGAGAAAATAAAAGAAACATTCAATAAGGTCCAAATCAATGTCCCTCTTCTTGATGCCATTCAACAAGTGCCATCATATGCCAAATTTTTGAAGGAAATGTGCACCAAGAAGAGGAAGACCCAAGTCCCTAAAAAAGTCTTCCTAGCATCATCCATTAATGAGTTGCTCACTGGTCCAATTCCTGTTAAGTACAAAGACCCAGGGAGCCCCACCATTTCATGCATCATAGGACAGACTACCATCAATAGGGCACTTCTTGATTTGGGGGCCAGTATCAATCTCCTACCTTTCTCTGTGTACCAACAATTGGGGTTAGGTGATCTCCACCCAACCCAAATGACCATTCAATTGGCTGATCGCTCTGTTACTAAACCCAAGGGGGTAATTCAAGATGTCCTGGTCAAAGTTGGAGAATTCTTTTATCCAGTTGACTTTGTTGTCCTTGAAACAAAACCAGTGTCAAATTCCAATCAAAGGGCACAAATTCCTGTCATTCTGGGTCGACCATTCCTGGCTACTGCAAATGCAATCATTAATTGCCGGAATGGATCAATGAGGTTGACTTTTGGTAACATGACACATGAACACAATGTCTTCCACACACAGCCTCACAAAACAAAAGATCAAACATTTGAGGTTAATTTCATTAGTAACAATTGTGAGGAGGAAGGTGAAGATCCAAAAGATGAGTCACAACCTTGTGATTCTCTTATCCGAGTACCCTTTCAAAAGGGGAAAGTTGATTTGGATATCTTCACTTTCAATGAGCCAACTGAGACTGTATTTGAACCTCCAATTGATATATCATTTGAAGACTTGTTTGCTGATGAGATCATGTGCTTAGATGAGTCAACTCGGGGTAAATTAGTTATTGTCCACTTCCGGATGTTAATGTGAGTTTTGAAGAATTATATGGAGAAGAGCTAAAATTTCTAAACACTGGAAGTGATGAGATTTTAAGTGAAAGTGATGAGAAGGATTTCGTTTGTGAACGATGTGGTGGAAAGAGTATGAATGAAAATAACAACAAATTGAAACTGGAATCACCTAGGGTAAGAACAATTCAGACCGTTTCCCAATGGAGTTCAAGAAAGAGAACACATTAGAACGATGGGAAACGGGCCAGAGGGAAGCGACCAAAAACCCAGGTGAGAGTTACATTTGTATATTCCTTGTAAATAATTTTTCCTACCTCTTACATGTTTCATGCATACATATATCATTATGCATTGAGGACAATGCATGAAATAAGTGTGGGGGAGGGTTTACTAACATAGGATTTTCTTTTCTTTATAGGATTTTTATTTTTTAGGACTTTTATTTTTTTTAGGTCTTTTATTTTTAGATTTTATCTATAGATTTTATTTTTTTTTTTCTAGATTTTCCATTTTCTTTTTAGATTTTGCTTTTCTTTTAGAAAATATAAATAAAAAAAAATAAATAAAGAAATAAACAAAATAAAAACTTTTTGAAATAAGAACAAAGTTTTGATCTATTTTTAAGAAAATTAAGATGTATCTTAGAAATTAAGAAAGCCTTAATTATGACATCTTAAACTTAGTTGAAATAATAGATCTTGTTTGAAAATTATAGGCTAAGTAAGTAAAATTGAGGAGATATTTTTATCTTGCATTTTTTGCCTTAGATAATATGCACTTTACACTTACACATTTCTTGGGATGGAAACAAAGACCAAAAATGCCATATAAATAAAAAAAAAAAAAAAGAAAAAAAATTATAAATAAAAGATCACTTATTAAGCTGGATAACTATGCCTCAAGAAGCATGGTTACTCACGCCTAACGGTGATCTCACTTATTAAGCTGGATAATTGTGCCTCAAGAAGCATGATCATTCACGCCTAACGGTGATAAAAAATAATCCCCTTTAGTTTTGTAGCCTTTTTCACTCGAGACCTTAAACCCGAGGGATGTTTTCTCATCTGGTGCCCTAAAACCATCTGGTTTGGGAGTCATCGGTTAAAGGCTCGCTACATGGGTGAACTAGAAAGCCTAAGAAAACTAAGGGAAGAAAAAGCAGAAAAGAAAAAAATATATATATATAGATAAATAAATGGCTTTATGGTTGGAGTTGAAATCCCAGGAAATTCTCACTTACACGGTGTGCATATTATCTAGGTTTTATGAGAGATAAAATATTCAATCCAATTTTGAACTCTTACCTTAATTAAAGACAAGATCTTGCATGGATACTAAGTTTAAGAAAGATAATTATAGGTGGACTTATGATCTAGGATCACTTATATTTTTGCAAAAATAGTTCGTAAACATGTCTCTTATTCAAAATGCGTTTTCGAAAATACTAACATTTGTCTTCTTTCTTTATGGATTTTGTGGGTGTAATCCGCTGAAAACCCTCAGGAGACAACACTCCTCCTCTAGGGTAACCTAGAGGTTTAACGACTTGTTGCACGTGCTCAGCGCAATCGCGTCACCTGCGAAAGTGGTGTAATAAATTGTTAGTTAGGATTTTTTTTCTTTTCTTTGTTTTTGCTCGGGACGAGCAAAAGAATAAGTGTGGGGGTGTGATTGGTATCCAATATTGCATATTTTACATCATATCTCCCATGCATATTACAAATAAATATATGAATTTTAATCCTCTTCTCTACATATTTGCAGGTACACATTTAAGAGAGAGATTTTCAAATAATCACTTAATTACCACTAATAAGTGATTAATCCAAGCTTAAGGATAAAGCCAAATCTAAACCCAGATCCAGAGAGATTCGCGCAACCAACGGAGATTCTAGAATGTCCACGTGGCCAACAACCCCGTAACCACTCAGCAACAGAAATCCGTTGCTGAACGGATTCAGTTACGCCGCGGACGCGCGGCAGGGCGCGGCAATCTAGGGCCGTTAGATCCCCGGATTTTGTGGCAACCACCTTATCTCCAGAAGCTTCTCAGTTCTCCTATAAATACTTCATTTGTACCTGCGAGAAAAAACTGATCAGAGAAGAGAGAGAGATTAGTGAATAGATTGTAATTTTGTTAGGTTTTGTTTAGGATTTTTAGTTCTCTCTAGGATCTTCTCCTCCCTAGATTTCATTGCAAGAGAGATTTGTATGAGAGAGAGAGCTTGTATCAACAAGGAGTGACAACTTGGAGCTATACAAGGATTGATCCATTCTCTACATATCTACTTGAGCTTGATTCTAGTTTGTCTTCTTCACTTGCTTTTATTTTGCTTTGTTACTTGCTTTGTTAATTTCTAGCAATTCAATCATGCTTTGCTTTGCTTTTGTAATGTCTAGTAGCTAATTTCTTGTTCCATGTACTAGCTAACCACTACTCTTGCTAACCCCTAACTCATGGGTGATTGCTTTACTTCATCTTGCAATTTGTATGATCTTCTCTTCTCCGATGGGTTTTGTTTCATTTCTTGGCAAGAATCTTGTTGTAATTCTCCATATGATTCATGTGTGCCTCATGTAGAGCCTAGTCTTTGAACTAGTGCCTTGATGGAACATGGAGATGGAGCACCAATATGCTAATTGATGTACAACTTCACTACTTCCATTAGTGAAAGTTGTATGTTCTTCATTTGCATCCCTTGAGTGTATCTCTTGTGATTCCATTAGTGAAAGTCTATCTTGTAGGCCGATGACCATCTATGGAGGCTACAAGACAAGTCCAAGAATGAATCCCCATCATCTTAGTGGGAAAGTAATTAGATCACAAGCAAGACAAATACATGCCGATGAATCAACATGAGGCACGCATCACTATCACGGAGTTTAGTTAGTTTAGCAAGGTAGTCAAGGTTAGCTAGTCATGGATTTCTTGCATTCAAAGTTTTCTTGATTTTACTTTCTTTTTAGTTGTTAGTTCAAATCCATCTCAATCTTGATTTCTCCCCGATTTCCACCATGAACATAGCCACTAATTCTTTTATTTGTTTTTCTTTTGATTCTTTATTCTTGTAAACAAAGAAGAGTTCTCGTTTTATCTTCTCACGTGTATCGTAACGTTTCTACACTAGCTCTCCCTGAGATCCGACTCGGTATAGCCCTAGGCTATAGCGGAGACAAGAAAGGGTACATAAAATACATCTTTATACACATAATAAGTACACCTTTTCCGTCTAATCAAATTTCCAAAAATTGATAGATGAAAGAGTAGTGTGAAGTATAGCACGAGTATTATGTAAAAGAGAAAGGTTTAGAATCAACCTTGGTGCTTGTTTACTCCACAAATGTATGTAAGATGTTCAATGTACCCTTTCTTATCTCCGCTATAGCATAGGGCTATACCGAGTCGGATCTCAGGGAGAGCTCGCGATAGAAGCTTTACGATATACGTGAGAAAAGGAAACGAGAATTCTTCTATGTTTCAAAAGAATAAAGAATCAAAAGAAAAACAAATCAAAGAGTGTATGGATATGTTCATGGTGAAAATCAATGGATGGCTATGTTCATGGTGAAATTAAAAGAAAACAAAACAAGATCGAGGTTTGTTGTATTCACACTAAAAGAAAAGAAAACTCTAGAAAAGATTTATTGAAATAAAACCATGACTAGCTAACCTTAACTACCTTGCTAAAGACTTACTAAACTCCGTGATAGTGATGCGTGCCTCATGTTGATTCATCGGCATGGATGTGTCTTGCTTGTGGTCTAATTACCTTCTCACATGGATGATGGGGAAACATTCTTGGACTTGTCTTATAGCCTCCATAGATGGTCATAGGCCTACAAATAGACTTTCACTAATGGAATCAAAAGAGCTACACTCAAGTGATGCAAATGAAGAACATACAACATTCACTAATGGAAGTAGTGAAGTTATACATCAAATAGCATATTGGTGCTTCCATCTCCATGTTCCATCAAGGCACTAGTTCGAAGACTAGGCTCCAAGTGAGGCACACATGAATCATATGGAGAATTACAACTAGATCTTGCCAAGAAATGAAAAGAAACCCATCAGAGAAGAGAAAATCATACAAATTGCAAGATGAAGTAAGGCAATCACCCATGAGTTAGAAGTTAGCAAGGTAGTAGTTAGCTAGTTCATGGAGAAGGAATTAGCTACTACAAGCCATTACAAAAAGAAAACAAAGCATGAATAAATTGCTAGAAATTAACAAAGCAAGTAAAGTGAAAGAAAACAAACTAGAATCAAGCTCAAGTAGAGGATGGAGAATGGATCAATCCTTGTTGCTTCAAGTGTCACTCTTGATTACACAAGCTCTCTCTCTCACAATCACTCTCTTTTACAATGAAATCTAGGGAGGAAGAAGATCATAGAGAGAACTAAAAACCCTAGAAAAAACTAACAAAATTACAAAACTATGAACTAAGCTCCCTCTCTTCTCTGATCAGTCTCAGCTCGCAGGTGATGATGCAGTATTTATAGCAGATTGGAGAAGCTTCTGGAGAGTAGGTTGTTGCCACAAAATCCGGGGATCTAACGGCCCTAGATTGCCGCGCCCACTTGCGTTCCCGCGGCAATCTCGTGGCCGTTGGATCGGATCTTTCTGGTGGAGATCAGTTGGGAAGTGGTTATCCACGTGGACATTCTAGAATATCTGTTGGTTGAGCGAATCTCTCTGGATCTGGATTGAGATTTGGCTTTATCCTTTATCTTTTAATTAATCACTTAATTAGTGTTAATTAAGTGATTATTTGAATATCTCTCCATTAATTGTGTACCTGCAAATAAGTAGAGAAGAGGAGTAAAATCCACTTATTTATTTGTATTATGCATGGGAGTTATGATGTAAAATATGCAATATTGGATACTAATCACTACCCTAGAATTATTCTAACTTAGCATCCTTTTTGTTTTATCCATCTTTTTATTTTTAAGATCTTTATTGATGCAATCCTTAGGTACAAGCTCCTTCTCCTTCCTCCTTACAATAGCCAAGCCAAAGCCAACAACAATTACAAAGAAGAGAACTCAAAAGAGGCTAAATTAATCTAACAAAAAAATCCTAAATTCTTAACCCTAGCCTTCTTCTTCTCCTCTCTGGATGAGGTGCTCTATACATTTTGCAGAGGGTCCTTTTTATAGAAGATTTGGGTCGAAGTCTTCAAAATAAAGCAGACCTCCTTCACGCTCCTTCTATCTCTATCAATAACCCACGAAAACGCGGCTTTTGTCACGTTTTAACGGCAATCTCCTGGCTATCTACCACGCGCTTGCCTCCTCTCGTCTGTCCATTTGGGCGCCTCCTCTTGAATTCTGCATCCTGACCCTCGATCTTAAGAATTCGGGATAACTTGGAAAGTAAATTATCAAAAATCTGAATTTGAAAGGATTTGGTCCTTTTGAAATGACCTAGAGGGGGGTGAATAGGTGATATGGCTAATCTAGAAACTAAATGCGAAAATTAAAACTAATTTGCAACTACACTTAGTACAACCAACGAGTGCAGCCGAATTCCCCGTGAAGGGCTCTGGACTAACTCCTCTTGATTCCTCTGAATAAGAGTTGAGGTGCTATATGAAGCTCTCGTGGTTAAGTACAAGTGAGGTACACAAACACAAGCCAAGCATATAAAGATGATACAAGCAATATGAATGATGCAAGGCACAACACAAGCAAATAATATATGATGCTATGAATGATACACAACACAAATAAAGAGAGGGTTAAGAGACAATGGATCAAACGCAAACACAAAGATATGCTCCGAGGTTCGAGCCCCTACCTCTACGTCCCCGCCTTCACTGAGAAGGATTTCTAATCCACTAGGAGTACCGAACTCCTCTCTCAACCAATGCAACCTCCATCGAGGCAATACAAATGGTCTACCGGAGACCGGAGTACCAAACTCCACAAACCAACCAATACAACCTCCACCGAGGCAAACACCAATCCAACTCCACCTCACACAAGAGGGAGTAAACCACAATCTCAACCTCTACCAAAGAGGGAGCAACCAACAACCCAAATCCACCTCTACCAAATAGGGATACAACAATGAAGGGGTTTACAACTTGGTGGTATGTCTCAACCACAAACACTTTCCTTTCCCACAAATAAAAGACCCTATAGAATAAAATAGAGTGATATAGCTCAAGTGTGGAAAACCAAGAGTTTGGAAAACAAAAACTCAAAGAAAAATACTTGGGAAAACTCTTTGTAAAAGATAGAAATGAAGAACAATACAAATCTCCCAAATTTCAATTTTCTTTGATTTTTTCAAACCCTAAACACAAAAAACCAAATTTGAAGTTTAAAGCCCAAAACACTTTTGAAAACTTGGAAATAAACTCTGGAGAAGCTCTGATTTTTCTTCCTTAAAAACTTATCCAAAATCCCAAAGGAATGGGGTTTATATACCCCCAATCTAAAAACTAGCCGTTGGCTGAAATTGTCAGCCAAGGCGGCTGGCGGTCGACCGCGGTCGACCGCCAACGGTCATATTTTTGACAGTTGGCAACCCGCGGTCGACCGACCGGTCGACCGAGAAAAAACAGAGAGCAGAGCTCTCTGGTCCGGTCGACCGGCCCAAGTGCCAGCCCAACGTGCACAGATCTGTACACGTCGGTCGACCGATCGGTCAACCGACTCTGGGTCCGGTCGACCGGTCGGTCGACCGCCAGAGCCTGTCAGGCACTGTTCTGGGTGAGAAAATAGGGTTTAA
The DNA here is from genome assembly GCA_038442645.1 of Agave tequilana. Lineage (NCBI taxonomy): Eukaryota > Viridiplantae > Streptophyta > Magnoliopsida > Asparagales > Asparagaceae > Agave > Agave tequilana. The sequence continues at coordinate 19,857 of JAVJIF010021218.1, forward strand.
AAATATTGTAATAAATCCCATAAATCTTCTAAAAATTCACAAAATAGTTTTATCATTTTTCATTGATATACAAACATGTGATAAAATTTCAAGACAAATATCAAACATTATGAACCATTTTTGTGTCTTATAAATTTTGTCAAAACCAAAACCCGTATTTTACCAAACTTGGATTTTTCATTAGGAAATCTGATTTTTCCTAAAACTCATTGAAATACGAAAACATGATACTTAAACACATTTAGGCATGTTGCATATGGACATAAGTCCAATATACATGAAAATATATATATATATATATTATATATATATATAATATATATATATATATATATATATATATATATATATATATATATATATATATATCATAGTTTTTGACTTTAATTCCAAAAATATGTTTTGTTAAAAATATCAAAACACCAAACCTCATGAATGGGCATATCAAAATAAGTTTGTCTAGGAAATTTAGCATGCATGTATATAGAACACATCTAATATACATTTAAAACAATGTAACCTTGTTTTGATCTAACTATTCATGAAAACCAATATCGGTTAACCAAAAACCGAAAACCAATATCCAAAACATTAAACGTGTGTGTGTTGTGAACTTGAGCATATCAACTATCTAATCTTTACACATGGATCTAAAAACACTAAACTAGGATACCTAAATCTTCTTGTAGAGCGCCGTCTCCAAGCCGACTCGATCTAAAACTTCGTGATCCACCGAGCTAGACTCCAACGAGTGCAATGTATGATCTTTATGTTCGAACTCTGGAATCACCATGTGAAAGGCTTCAAAACTCCTTTGTTGAAGCAATCACCAACTAATATCTTGATTAATGATCTGAAACTAAACATCACAAGATTATTAGTAAATATAACTACATGAGTTAATTATCATCAAAACTAGAGTGGAAGGCCTCTGGGCCAACAATCTCCCCCTTTTTGATGATGACAAAACTCACGGAGTTATATATGCATGGATTAAAGTTAAGCTTCAAAGAAGCTCCCCTTAACTCATGCATAGGAAGAAACATAATAAATATGCAATGAAGGCTCATGAACACGGATGCAAATGCATGGAGATAAACATGAAACACATCAAATTCTTTTTCTCCTATTTGCAAAACACAAAACATATATGCATAAACATAAAACCTTAAAACATGCATATATACTAAATACTTCTCCCCCTTTTTGTCAATCATCAACAAGGGGTCAAAGTAAAAACAAATCAATAAATTCTTCTCCCCTTTTTGTTCGAACGAAAGAATTAACTAAGGGGTCAAACAAACAAATCAATAAATAGATATATGCGATATACATTCATGAAGAGGAAGACGCTAAGTTAACTTCCCTACATATATGCATTACATGAAGAAAGGATGACAAGCCTTAATTCACATAATATAAAATATGCAATGCATAAGAAGAGATGTGAAGCTCCCCCTACACACGTGTATCGCATAAAGAAGAGTTGTCAAGCTCCTCAATATAGGATACACTCAACATGAATCTATATGTAGAAGAGATGTTAAGCTCCCCTTGCATATATGCAATCATATCAAGACATTTTTAAACATTTCTCATTAAAACACAATTTTGAATTTTCTCAATAAAATAAATTTTGAGATATTTTAGTAAATCAAATTTTAAAACACCAATATAATTCTTCATGCATACCAATTGAAAGAAATAGATCAATAGATACCAATTAAAAGTACACAAAATCTTGATACCAAATGTGAATATTTTTCATTTAGAACATATGATACCAAAATAAAATCAATTTTCAACATAAAGTGTGGGAGTAGAAATCAACGGTAAACAAAATACTAATTGAAAGATAAAAATACGAATTTTCTCCCCTTTATGAAATACCAACTAAAAAGATACATAAGCTTGTGTTTAAAATATCAATTGAAAACTAATCAATTGAAACATGATGGTCATTAAAAATTCAAGCTTTAGCATAAACATATATATGTATGAAAAATTAGATACCAATCGAAATTGATACAATTTGAAGTGAAAGCATACATACATAAAAATATATATGAGTATACAAGAAATGTCAATATTGATACCAATTGAAAGAATCCAATGATACCAATTGAAACAACAATAATATCAAGAGTATACCTCATATAACCTACCACCCATTCATGCTCAAGTTTAAAATGATTTTCACTATAAAACATACAAGGCATGGTCGCCCATCCAACCGCCCGTGGAAGGTAGGGGTTTTCAAAAATAGGTTTGAAAAATATAGTATGCTTGAAAACTCTACCATAACGAAGAATCTTGCAACTAGTTAAATGAAAAAACTTTTAAACTAGTACGAAATCCTTCAAGTAAGGAATAAAATAAAATTATATTTTATGAAATACTTGTAAATCACATGGCACTAAACACTCGAAGTCCATAAAGCCCATACATACTCATGAAAAACATAATCATGAGAAACATTTAAATGAAGTGAGTGTACCAGTGTTATGTGACACAAATAATCATGAAAATAGACATTCAAGCTCAATATTCCTCAAAACATGAAAATTATCAAAACTCGATTTCTTCAAGGCATATGTATATCAAGTATATGTATGTCAAGTACAAACTAAAGTATACATACATATTCAAACACATAACGAGTCCACAAATGTATATGCATGAAGGCACGTGGCTCAAAGGATGTATATGCATAATCAATAGTTTGGACAAGATGGACATATACATGAAGCTAAACATGGAAAACATGAAAATCGTCAAAACTAAATTTTTCATTAAAAAAAATTTATACTTTAAGGCATATGTATGTTTTGACAAAATAAGAAATATACATACATATCCCTAAACACAATTTGAGTCCATAATAAAGATTTGCATGAAAAGCAAATGACTCAAGGGGTATACATGTATATCTTAAAGTTTGGCAAAATAAACATATACATGAAGTGAAACCACATGATCATAAAACATGTCCAAAAATGGGAATACAAGTCAAATGCATGAATCATCAAAACTAGACTATACTAGCACATCTAATGGGTACAAATAAGCGTTCAAGCTCAAACATATAAAAATTTATTTGTGGCCTACTATATGTACAAGTATAAATCCTAGTCTTAATGAAAACTAATATTTAAATATATATTCAAATCATGAAGCATCAAAAACAAATGTCATAAACATCCATATGATCATTATGTATATACATGTGCATTAGATCTAGGACATACATATTAGTTAAAACAAGGTGAGAACACATAGATATAGATCCATATTAAACATGGGTGTCTCAAATAACTAACTTGTATATCACTAATCTAATTCACATGGCATAATCATAATAATCTATAAACATCAAAACATGTTATAAACAATGATATGAAAGCATGTAAATATAAACGGGAGTTAAAGATCGATACCAAAACCGATGAGGGCACCTCTCTAGTTCTCCAAACCAAGGTGGTCCTCCCACCAAACTTTCCTTGAAAGTGATGCATCCAAATAGTCCTCTTTTAAGCTCGGAACGCATCCACCTCAAGGCACCATAACTCTCACGTCATGCGAGAGCCCACACCTACATCAAATACAATAGGGGTGATCTTTGGTACCCATACTCTTTTGGGTCCATGGGGTTAGTACCTTTTCTAACTCAAACAAATTTATTTGCTAAATTACAATCATTTATACGATCAAAATAAAACTTAGCAAGGTGGCCCTTACGTCCACAATGTGTACAAGTGTACACATGAGCATACAATGTGTGATGGTGGTGACCGTGAGTAGCATGTGTATGCCGTGGAGGGTGTGCATGCAAAGATGGAACTTGTTTCTTTCGAAACAAATTCCAAACGTGTATGGCTAGAAACACAATGGCTCAAAGTGGAGCCCAAACAATCTACACTCTTCTTTAGCATAGATATATCATTTTCAATTAAAAGAAGTGTGGCATGCAATAGGTGAGCTAGATGGAACTACCCTAGCATGGCAAACATGAGAATCTATATCATTTTTCAAAGATTCATTTTTCTTTAAAATAATTTCTAATTCCTTGGAAAGAGAAGCAATTTTAATTTTAAAGAATCATTTTCTTTTAAAAACAAAATTAACTTTTGAAGACAAGTTTTCATTTTTCTTCAAAATTATTTCACAATCATTTTTATTTTTCAAAAATTCATTTTCTTTTAAGACAAGATCAAGTCTAGATTTCAATGAATCCCTTTCATTAGAAATCTCCACTTTATCTTGCAAAACCAAATCAAGTCTTGAAAATAAATCCTTATTTTCTTTATTAAGTTCAAAGCTCTTCTTTTTCAAAAGATTATACTTTTCTATCAATTTTTCACAAACAATAGAAAGTTCTTCATTTAAAGTGTTAGGATCAACATGCTCATTACTAGAAGAACTAGCATCATCACAATCTAGTTGAGATTCTGATTGTACCTCAAGGAGTCATTCCCTTGGACCATGAAGCATTGTGGCTCGGATTCTCTACTAGATTCTTCCTCCGGTTGAATTGGCAATTAAAGCTTGGAGGTGGTCAACTTATTCCACACTGCAAAGGCGGAATCAAAATTAGAAACAAGCATTAGATATTCTTTGTTAAGCGTGCTTCTAATAGCCTCAAGGGCAAGTGTATTGGCCCCTATATGATTGCGGTTACCAAGATAGCATTTCTTGGTAGCGGCAAGGAAAACATGCAAGCCTAGGGTTTTCAAATACAAGGACATCCTAAATTTTCACATGTCAATGTTGGAGACATCGAACATGGGAGGTGACAAGCAATCCATGAGTGTGTGCAAACAAATATACGTGCAAATGCAAATGATAGATTAGCAAACCAAGATCTCACTCTTAGGTGGTTAAACCAAATATCAGGAGCCTAGGCTCTGATACCAATTAAAATCACCTAGAGGGGGGGTGAATAGGTGATATGGCTAATCTAGAAACTAAATACGGAAATTAAAACTAATTTGCAACTACACTTAGTACAACCAACGAGTGCAGCCGAATTTCCCGTGAAGGGCTCTGGACTAACTCCTCTTGATTCCTCTGAATAAGAGTTGAGGTGCTATATGAAGCTCTCGTGGTTAAGTACAAGTGAGGCACACAAACACAAGCCAAGCATATAAAGATGATACAAGCAATATGAATGATGCATGGCACAACACAAGCAAATAATATATGATGCTATGAATGATGCACAACACAAATAAGAGAGCGGGTTAAGAGACTATGGATCAAACACAAACACAAAGATATGTTCCGAGATTCGAGCCCCTAGCTCTATGTCCCCGCCTTCACCGAGAAGGATTTCAAATCCACTAGGAGTACCGAACTCCTCTCTCAACCAATACAACCTCCATCGAGGCAATACAAATGGTCTACCGGAGACCGGAGTACCAAATTCCACAAACCAACCAATACAACCTCCACAGGCAAACACCAATCCAACTCCACCTCACACAAGAGGGAGTAAACCACAATCTCAACCTCTACCAAAGAGGGAGCAACCAACAACCCAAATCCACCTCTACCAAAGAGGGATACAACAATGAAGGGTTTACAACTTGGTGGTATGTCTCAACCACAAACACTTTCCTTTCCCACAAATAAAAGATCCTATAGAATAGGATAGAGTGATATAGCTCAAGTGTAGAAAACTAAGAGTTTGGAAAATAAAAACTCAAAGAAAAATACTTGGGAAAACTCTTTGTAAAAGATAGAAATGAAGAACAATACAAATCTCCCAAATTTCTTTTTTCTTTGATTTTTCCAAACCCTAAACACAAAAACCAAATTTGAAGTTTAAATCCCAAAAATACTTTTGAAAACTTGGAAATAAACTCTGGAGAAGCTCTGATTTTTCTTCCTTAAAAACTTATCCAAAATCCCAAAGGAATGGGGTTTATATACCCCCAATCCAAAAACTAGCCGTTGGCTGAAATTGTCAGCCAAGGCGGCTGGCGGTCGACCGCCCGGTCGACTGCCAACGGTCATATTTTTGACCATTGGCAACCCGCGGTCGACCGGCCGGTCGATCGAGAAAAAACAGAGAGCAGAGCTCTCTAGTCCGGTCGACCGCCCGGTCGACCGGCCCAAGTGCCAGCCCAACGTGCACAGATCTGTGCACGTCGATCGACCGATCGGTCAACCGACTCTGGGTCTGGTCGACCGTCAGAGCCTGTCAGGCACTGTTCTGGGTCAGAAAATAGGGTTTAAAGATATTGTAATAAATCCCATAAATCTTCTAAAAATTCACAAAAATAGTTTTATCATTTTTCATTGATATACAAACATGTGATAAAAATTTCAAGACAAATATCAAACATTATGAACCATTTTTGTGTCTTATAAATTTGGTCAAAAACCAAAACTTGTATTTTACCAAACTTGGATTTTTCAGTAGGAAATCTGATTTTTCCTATAACTCATTGAAATACAAAAACATGATACTTAAACACATTTAGGCATGTTGCATATGGACATAAGTCCAATATACATGAAACATATATATATCATAGTTTTTGACTTTAATTCCAAAAATTTTGTTTGTTAAAAATATCAGGACATAAGTCCAATATACATGAAACATATATATATCATAGTTTTTGACTTTAATTCCAAAAATTTTGTTTGTTAAAAATATCAAAACACCAAACCTCATGAATAGGCATATCAAAATAAGTTTGTCTAGGAAATTTAGCATGTATGTATATAGAACACATCTAATATACATTTAAAACAAGTAAACTTTGTTTTGATCTAACTATTCATGAAAATCAATATCGGTTAAACCAAAAATCAAAAACCAATATCCAAAACATAAAACGTGTGTGTGTTGTGAACTTGAGCATATCAACTATCTAATCTTTACACATGGATCTAAAACACACTAAACTAGGATACCTAAGTCTTCTTGTAGAGCGTCGTCTCCAAGCCGACTCGATCCAAAACTCCGTAATCCACCGAGCTAGACTCCAACGAGTGGAATGTATGATCTTTATGCTCGGGCTCTGGAATCACCATGTGAAAGGCTTCAAAACTCCTTTGTTGAAGCAATCACCAACTAATATCTTGATTAATGATCTAAAACTAAACATCACAAGATTATTAGTAAACATAACTACATGAGTTAATCATCATCAAAACTAGAGTGGAAGGCTCTGGGTCAACACCTTTATCTTTATCTTCAAGCCTTTCTCCCCTTAAATTTGAATAGCAATTAGGTGTGCTACTTTATTCTTCCTCCTCCTCTTCTAGATTTGAATAGAAATTAGGAGTCCTATTTTATCCTTCCTCCTCCTCCCCTAGATTTAAATAGCAATTAGGAGTCCTACTTTATCCTTCCTCCTTATCTAACCTAATCTAAATTTAGATTTTAAATTAATAATTTAAAATCTAAATTTAGATTAGGTTAGATAAGATAGAAGCTTCTAAATTACTAAAATAAATCATGCATGTGGGCTTCAATTGGGCTTCTAAATTAATAAAATCTAAACTTAGCACATGCAACAAACCGTTAAATCTCTAGGTTGCCCCTAGAGGACGAGTATTGTCATGTGAGGGTTTTCAGTGGATTACACCCACAAAATCCATAAAAGAAAAAGAAAATGTTAGTGATTAATTTTTTTATTTTGAAAAAGGAGAAAAATATTTGAAGAAACTAAGCAATCTATAAGTTTTAGGATTATCATTTTTATTCATTCTTGAACTTAGTCTCTATACAATAATTCGTTATCAATTTTAGGTAAGGATTAAAATTGAATTTTAATATAGTCTCTTTTGTTATCCTAAGTCATATGCATCCTTGTGAATGTGAAACTTTACTAGGGATTCTTTAACTTGAACTCCCATGTCTCTTTATTATTATTATTATTTTATATATGTCTATTTTTTTTAATATGTATAACTCATCTAATTTTGTTTTGTATAAGTATCAAGGCTTCTTGAGGCCCTCATACCTAACGAATCGACTATTAGATGTGTTAGCACACATATAGATAATATTTTTTAGTTTTCTTAAGCTTTCTAATTCACCCATGTAGCGAGCTAAAGTAGGTGGCTCCCAAACCGGTCCGTTTTAGGGCACCGGGTGAGAAAACACCCCACGGACTTAAGAACTCAAGTGAAATAGGCCATAAAACTAAAGACTTTATTTATAAAATCACCTTTAGACGTGAATACTTATGCTTCTTGAGGCACATGTATCCAGCTTAATTAGTGAATTTTTATTTATATTATTATATTTTTTTATAAAGCACAAGAGTCTTTGTCTTAGAATCTTAGATGTGTAAGTGTATTAGGTATGCACATTTCATTAAGGTAAAAATCAAGACTAATTATTTATTCAATTTTTCCTCCTATACCTAAAAATCTAACAATTTATTTTATTTTGACTAAGTTTTTAGAAATCCTAATCATGATTTTCCTAATTCTTAAGATTAACATGGATTTCTTTCAAAAGATAAGTCAAAATATTGTTTCCTTTTTTAAATATATATATTTTTATTTTTGTTAAGTTAATATTAACATAAAGTTAGTAAGTTAATCATTATATTAGTCTGGTTAGTAAATATTATTTCTTTTATTTTTTTATTTTTAGAAATAAAAAGAAAATTTTGTTAAGTTAATTATCTAAGGTTAGTGAGTTATGTTAACAACAACCTACAGATAGTCAATAATCTATGTTAAAATAAATATTTTTTATTCTTTTTTTATTATTTTATTATTGTTTTATTATCATTGGTTTATTTTTAAGAAGTTAAGGTGAGTACCCTCCCCCACACTTATCTCATGCATTGTCCCTCATGTATGAATGAAATGCATGCATGAAATAAAATGAAAAAGGAGTATAGGTTCTAAAATTTACCGATAGTGTGGGTCAAAGAGACCCCATGGCAGTGTCTGCATCCGGTACTGGCGCCAAGAATGGTTTCAACTTTAGACCATTTACCTTAAATTCATTTCCACTCTTTGGGTCACCAATCTCTACAGCTCCATGTGAAAATACAGTCCTAACGACGAATGATCCTATCCATCTTGACTTAAATTTTTCGGAGAAAAGATGAAGTCTCGAATCATAGATAAGACTTTTTGTCCGGGGACAAAAGTTTTTCTCATGATGAACTTATCATGAAAAATCTTAACCCTACTTTTCGTGATTTTCTCATTTTCATACGCCTCATTCCTTATCTCCTCAAGTTCGAAAATCTACAATTTTCGAAGTGCACCAGCCTTATCTAGGTCAAAATTTAGTTGCCTAGTTGCCCATAAGGCTCGGTGCTCTAGCTCGACAAGTAAATGGCAAGCCTTTCCAAAAACTAGCCTATAAGGAGACATCCCTAGAATCATTTTGAAGGCGGTTCAATATGCCCATAAGACATCCATCAATTTGGTAGACCAATCCTTGCGGTTTTGACTCACGGTTTTCTCCAAGATAAGCTTTATTTGTCTATTGGAGACTTCTACTTGTCCACTAGTTTGTGGATGATAACGCGTCGATAATATTTAGTTTATAGAGTATTTTCGCATAAGAGCCTCAAAGGTTCTATTGCAGAAATGTGATCCATTATCACTGATTATGGCACGTGGCGTTCCAAAACATGAAAAATATGTTTTCCTTCAAGAACTTGACAACAATTTTGTTGTCGTTTGTCTTGCAAGGGATGACTTCAACCCATTTGGACACATAATCCACAGCCAGCAAGATGTATTGGTATCCAAATGAATTTGGAAAGGGTCCCATGAAATCGATGCCCCAAATGTCAAAGAGTTCTATTTCTAGAATTGGGTTGAGGGGCATCATGTTTTGTTTGGAGATCTTACCTATCATTTGGCATCTTGTGCACGTCTTGCAAAATTCGAAAGCATCCTTAAACCAGATAGGCCAATAGAAGCCACTCTGTAGTGCCTTTTTGGCTGTTTTGCAGGGACCAAAGTGTCCACCGCAAGCAAATTCATGACTAAAGGCTAGAACACTTCTAGTTTCCTCTTCGGGAACATATCTCCTAATTATTTGGTCGCTACAATATTTGAAGAGGTAAGGGTCCTCCCAAATGAAATACCAGACTTGAGATAAGAACCAGTATCTATCCTGATTTGACCAACTAGATAGGGTTTGGTTTGTGACTAAGTAATTAACTATGTCGGCAAACCATGGTTCCATAGAGATGGCTAGAAGTTGTTCATCCGGGAAGTCATCGTTGATGGACAGTTTGTCGAAAGGTGCGTTTGGCACACGAGAGAGATGGTCGACGACGACATTTTCGACACCCTTTTTATCTCGAATTTCGAGGTCAACCTCTTGAAGGAGGAGGATCCAAATGATGAGTCGGGCCTTCGCATCCTTCTTGAGCATAAGGTATCGAATCGCTGAATGGTCGGTGAAGATAATGGTCTTGGTCCCAAGTAGGTATGGGTGAAATTTCTCTAAAGCAAATACTACAGCTAAGAATTCCATCTCAGTAGTAGTATAGTTTACTTGGGTTTCATTTAGTGTCCTACTTGAATAATAGATCATGTACTGCTTGTTATCTTTGCATTGTCCTAAGACAGGGCCTATAGCAAAATCAGAAGCATCACATATGAACTCAAATGGTTTGGACCAGTCCGGACGTGAGATGATAGGTGCAGAGATAAGTTCCAATTTTAGCTCCTCCCATGTGCTAAGACACTTGTCATCAAAGATGAAGAGCACGTCTTTAGCTAAAAGATTTGTAAAGGGTCTAGAAATTGTGCTAAAATCCTTAATGAACCTACAGTAAAACCCGGCGTGTCCTAAAAAAGAATGAATGTCTTTCACGCATTATGGAATTGAGAGTTTGGCTATGATCTCCATCTTAGCCTTATCTACTTCGATCCCTTTCCTAGATATCTCATGACCTAGGACAATCCCATGTTGTACCATAAAGTGGCACTTTTCCCAATTTAGGGTCAAGTTCTTTTTGGTACACCTTTTTAGCACTAGTTCTAAGTGATGTAGACATTGGTCAAATGAATCTCCATAGACGGAGAAGTCGTCCATGAAGATCTCCAAGAAGCGCTCGACCATGTCAGAGAAAAGGCTTAACATGCAACGTTAGAATGTCATGGGGGCATTGCATAGGCCGAAAGGCATTCAGCGATAAGCAAACGTCTTAAATGGACATGTGAACGTTGTCTTTTCTTGGTCCTCCGGGGCTATTGGGATTTGGTTATACCCTTTGTAACCGTTCAAGAAATAGTAATACTCATGGCCTGCTAATTGTTCCAGCATTTGGTCGATAATGGGAGGGGGAAATGGTTTTTTCTACTAGCGGTGTTCAACTTGCGATAGTCTATGCATACTCGAACCCTGGTAGGTAGTCGTGTTTGCACTAACTCTTACTTGTCGTTTTTCACCACAGTAAAATCGAACTTTTTAGGGATCACGTGCATTGGGCTGACCCATTGACTATCAGAAATGGGATAAATGATCCCATTATCCAACAATTTCACTATTTCAGCTTGTACAGCCTCTTGCATGAACGGGTTTAGCCCACGCTCTGGGTCCCTCTTCAGTTTAACCCCTTCAGTTAGATGGATTCTATGCTGAACTATTTTAGGGTTTAGTCCCTTGATATCGGTCATAGTCCAACTAGTGGCTTCCTATGTCTCCTTAAGGGTTGTCAATAGGTCTTCCTCTTGCCTATTAGTCAAGTTGGATGCAACTATGACTGGTAGCATCTCTTGTTCACCTAGGTGGGCGTACTTGAGATGCTTAGGCAAGGTCTTTAACTCCAAGGAAGGAGGTGGCTCGATGAGTTGATGTGTTAAACTAGATTCGCTATCTCTATAGAACTTGGATGCCCACTTAATATCGTCAAGGTTGAGATCACTAGATTCTAACTCTTTATCACCATTTGATTCTAGTGTGATCTCCTCTTTGTGCTCACTAGTCATATCCACAATGAGATTGACCACAAAAGGTTCGTCAATGATGTCATAGGGTTGTCTATCTAGGTTGAAGACATTGACTTCCTTAGTCAAGTCTCCAAATGTCAATCTCATGGATCCATTCCTGCAATTGATAATTGCATTTGTGATCGCAAGAAATGGTCGACCTAAGATGACTGGAGTTTGAGACCTAGGGTATGATACGAGTTGTGTCTCTAGCACTGAAATTTACTGGGTAGATAAACTCTCCAACCTTAATTAGGACATCGTTGATTTCTCCTTTTGGAACCTTAATTGATCTATCGGATAGCTGAATCGTAACTTGGGTCGGGTTAGTTTGCCTAGCCCAAGTTGTTGATAAATGGAGAAGGGAAGCAAATTAATGCTCGCACCTAAATCAAGAAGTGCTCGACCTATTTCGGCTTGACCTATTGTGCACGCTAGGGTAGGGACCGGGATCCTTGTACTTGACTGGGATTTTGTTGGACAATAGCTCACTAATGCTAGTGGATAAAAAAAAAATTTTGGGCACGCTAGTCTTCCTCTTCTTGGTGCACATGTCTTTTAGAAACTTTGCGTAACGAGGGACTTGTTGTATTGCCTCAAGAAGTGGGATGTTTAGCTTTACTTCGTTGAACATTTCTAAAATTTCTCCATTTGTGCACTATTGTTACACTTAAGCCTATTTGGGTATGGGGCTTTGGGTGTGTGCACCGATTCAGCTGGTTGATTTTTTTGGGGTTCATTCGAGCTAGGAGAAGGGGTCGATGGTTGAGTCGAGTCTTGTGGCATCATCACTTGGTTATCAACTTTTTTCCCGACCTTAATGTGTGGACCAAGTTACATTGATTCGTGTCTTGAGCTTCATTAGCCATCCAAGTGTTCCTAGGGTTTGGCAATGGTTGACTTGGTAGGGTTCCTTATTGTCTTTTACTAACGGGGTTATAGCTAGTTGATTCATTTGGTCCCCTAACCTACTCAAAGTTTACATCACTGTTTCTTGGGATTTCAAAAAGGAGTCCATCTTTCTTTTCATAAATGCAAGTCTCGACTCCATTTGTTGGTTTTGAAAAGTAGGTGGACTTTGATTTGGGAATTGTTGATGATATTGAGGTTGGGGACTTGGTTGGAAATTTGGGCCTAAATTGATCCTTTTGTAGGCCCCAAGCAAAGTTAGGGTGGTTTCTCCAACCGGGATTGCAAGTGGGTGAATATGGATTATTGGCTGGCCTATCAAAGGCTGCATTTGAGTGTTCGGGGACTTCTTGTTGAGTTAGAAATATTGGACACTCCTCCATTACATGAGACATGGACTGACAGTAAGTACAGCCTGCAAGGAATGCTGGGGTGACTTGGTTTACGACTTGCTCTCTAGTTCTTAGAGTCTCAAACTTGATCTCTAAAGACTCTATTTTTCGCATCATGCTTGTCAATTTAGCTTCATGAGCTATATGATCCTCTATAGAATAGGCACCTCCTTTGAAAGCGATCGAGTTGTTCGACTTAACCTTTTCCAGATTTGGTTGCCATTGGATGGTCTTATCAGCCAAGTCCTCATATAAGGCCCATCCCTTCGTTTCATTTTTACCCAAATATCCCCCTTGGTGCATGGATTCTAGAAGGGTCTTAGTAGAATAATCTAGACTGTCATAGAGAGATTGGCAAAGTCGGCATTTCTCTATCCCATGATGAGAGCATTGAGCAAGTAGGTCCTTGAACCATTCGAAGAGTTTCCAAAAGGTTCTTTTGGCAATTGTCTAAACTGCAAGATGTTATTCCTAATTTGAGCAGTCTTATGAACATGATAGAATTTCTTCAAGAATGCCTTGATGAAATTATCCCATGATGATTTGGAGCCGGCTTCTAGACTATAGAGCCATTTCTTTGCTAAGTCTTTCAATGCGAATGGGACAAAGCGAAGTTTAATAGCATCTACTCCTAAGTTGGCTATTTTCATTATAAGGCGTACTTCCTCGAACTCTCAAACGAAAAAGTATGCATCCTCGTATTCAAATCTATGAAACTTTGGAAGAGTGTTTATGTATTGGGGTTTTAACTCAAATTGGTTGTCCCCAACATCAGGAAGGCTAATACATGAAGGTAGAGAGGTCCTAATAGGATAGAACCTATCTTGCAACGTTAGTTGTTGAACCATATCTTCGGTTTTGAGTGATGAGCTGTTTCTAGTTAGTCTAGATGTAGCCGGGTCTCTTGACCAAGCTGACATGCAAAACAAACAAGTTCACCCAAGTCAATCAAGTCCTAATCTAAGCAATCAATCCTAGTCTAAGTTAGCCTAGACGTAGATGACTCCTAACTTTAGGTTATCCTTGGGAGGTCTATTGCCGACCCTAACCACAAGTTAATCGGCCAGGTAGGTGGCAAGTTTGGTGGGAGGTTATCCGTCAAAGACATTCCTTAATTAAGTAACCTCCAACCTTCGGGCTTTCGGCCCTTAATCCCTTTCCTAGACACCAATTTGACAAGAGTTAGTTCGAACAACCTCCTCCTTCTGTCTCCTCCTAAATGAGTCCGAAGTCAACCTAGGGCCAACGTCTAGTCAAATTTTAGTTAAGATTAGGATGGTGCGTGTGATTAGTATCAAATTTTGCATAATTTATACCACATCTTCACATTTATTTCGTATTAAATTCTGCTAATAAAGCTTTACTTGCTTGATTCTAGGTCCATGGTGTGCAATGAAGAAGAAGACCCTAAATCACCATTTAATTGGTGATTAATGGCCTATTAAGATAGCCATTGACCTAGGAGGCTGATTTCGTCAAAATCAGGGCTGCAAACCAGGAACCGGGCACAGGACCTGACATGGAACCAAAAGGACCGTGCGCGGCTCGAAGCGCTGCCGCGCGGCCACCAAGGGGCCGCGAAAACGTGGCCCAAGCCGCGTTTCCGCGGCCATATGGTCGCGGCATGCGCGCTGCTTTGGGCCAGGGTTTGTCCCCTGACCCCCCTCTTCCCTGGTGCCTATAAAAACCCCCTTGGGTTCTAGAGTTAAAGATATGTAGAGTTTTAGGAGTAGTTTCATCTTCATGTTGTAATTTAGGGTAGTTTAGTTTAGGTTAGTTCTTCTTCCTACATTGTATTTTCTTTTTTGTAGATCTTGTAATAGGGAGATAGAGTGATACATGCTTGGAATGTAAGAGTGCTTGTAATAAAATGTGACAATCTATGAAATGTGCTCTCTTTACCTTTCTATGTTTTCTTCTCTCCAATCTCTTTTACATGTGTAGCTAACTTTTCTCTCATAGTAACTAACCACTAACCACTAACTTGCTAACTTCTTTTATGATTATCCACATGAATCTAATAGCCTCGGTTTGGCCTTGCTCTTGCAAGAGCCATTGATGGCTCATGATGATGGATCTAACATTCTAACTTCCTAACCACTAACAAGCTAACATTACTTTACTCCATGCATACTTTTCTATAGTATTGATGGTTTAAGTGTAGCTTGCACTTGTTTGATGAGTTGGGTTGTGATGAGTTACATATGGGTCATGCTTTGAATCGCTCTTGAACCAAGGACTAGTGATGGCCAATGATACATGTGAGGCAACTATCACTAAGAGGTTAGCATGCTAGTGGAGTCATTAGTAGTTAGTGCCATGAGTTTTCTTTCTTTTTCACTTTGTTTAGAAACATTCCAAAAATTACAAACATATTCTTTTCTATGTTTCCCACTTCTTTGTGTTTCACTGTACTTCTCTTTTCATTCTTTGTTTCTTTTCTTTCCATTCTTTAAAACTTTGAAGAACTTTTTAACAAACATATGAATCAACCGGTAAAGCTTCTATCGCCTCCCGTCCTTATGGATTCGACTCGTTTTAGCCTCTATGCTATAACGGAAGTATCGAGGAAGTCAAAGCACACACACTTTAAATCTTGATTTCAAAACATACACTTTTTGTGCGCGATTTTATCCCCGATCAAATTTTGGCGCCGTTGCCGGAGATGAGAACGGTTTGATTTCACAAGTTTGTTAACTTTTCTTCTTTATTTTTTGGTGTGCAGGTTAAATTTTAGCATTGCTGTAACCCCTGCTCCCCGGTGTACGTATCACCGTATCGGTACGCGCTACGACGTACAAAATTGATTTGACCTTCGTGGTAGTCCGATTGAGCCGATTTCAGTTTCAAAAATCCTTTTCTAATATTTTAGATTTTTCAGGATTTTCTGGAATTTTTCTGGATTATTTTGGAAAATCTCCGTAGTCGGTGTCGACCGAAACCGATAACCTGCCTTCCGATTTTTATTCCACAAACGGAGTAAAATTTTAAGAATCGGCTTTCACCGTGTGTCTTAGAATCATATTTTCTACGTTCGGATATTTTTGGAGATTTTTCAGAATTTATCAAAAATCCGGCCAAACGGTGTCGCCCGTATCGACGAGACACTCCGGGATTTTTAATTGGCAAATCGGGTTGAGTTTTGACAAACCGTCTTCATATCACGTCTCTAGATATTATTCCTTATTTTCTGTAATTTTTGGGTACCGTTCGGAGATCGTCGAATATTGAGCCAATATTATAATAATAAAATATTATTTTTATTTAACTTTTTTCTTTCTTTCTTTTCTTCTTTTCTTCTCCTTTCTTCTCCTTCCTTCCAGCGAATTCTCCCCCACCGACCTACTCCTTTTTAAATCCCTCCTCACTCTCTTTCTCTCCCATTTATTCTCTCTCTAATTTCTCTCTAATCTCTCTCTCTCTCTTATTTCGCTCTAATTTCTCTCTAATCTCTCTCTCTCTAATTTCTCTCTAATCTCTCTCTCTCTCTCGTCCAGATGAACCCGACCCACGGCCAGGGGTCGGTGGCCGCGCGCCACCGGGCCGCCGGCAAGGCGCCGCCGGCCAGGGCGCCGCCCCTCTCCTTTTCTTTTCTTCTTCTTCTTTTCTTCTTCTTTCCTTTTTCTTTTCTTCACTGCTGCTGCTTCTTCTCCTTCTTTTCTTTCTATTTTCCTTTCTCCCTCACTCTCTCTCTCTCTTCCGGCCACTGGACCGCCGCCGGCGGCCGGGGCTGCCGCCGGCAGGCCGGCCAGCGCCGCCGGCCAGCTAGGCTGGCCGGCCGGCCCGCACCCGAGCCCAAGCAGCAGCACATGCTGCTGCTGCTCCTCCTTTTTCCCCCTTTGTGGGTTTGGGAACCCATTAACCCATTAATGGGTTAGGTTTAACCCATGAACCCATTTAGCCACTACCCGTTACCCATTAACTTAAGTTAATTGGGTATGGATGGGGGAACTGGACCCGACCCGTTATGAGCCAAACCCGCATCCAAACCCATTTCAGGTACTTTTACATAAAACCCCCTACTCAATTTTATTAATTGCATTTTGAAATTATTTTTATTTACATATTTAACCCTATTTTATTACTTTCAGTATTCGGACGATATCTGGAGCATCCGGACTCCGATTCGGGCAATTCTGGATCCGTTGCGATCGTGGGAACGAGAGCTACAGTTCTGTAGCTAGTTAGTGAGTGTTTTTATTTTATAAATTATCTTTTTAGTCTATTAATTAAACTTGGTTGCTTTATTAATAACTGGTAAATCCTAATTGGTACACTATATTAAAAATGCCTAATACCTAATCGACGTAAAGTGTAACACTGGATACCTATTAGGTCATGTTCATGGACCACGGACATCCGGCACACTATGTCACCATATGTTTGGACACTATCATGTCATGTATCATATCACAGTAACGTTACCTGCATACGGTTCCACAGATACGCTATGACACAACACTGTCACTATACATGCATGCTAGATACTGTTACCATAATTCACAGGACAGGATATTATATGATACACGGACTACCATTATTACATGTACTGTTACATGGATTATGGCCATACATTTATGTTCCGCTAGTACAAGGATAAGTACCGCATGTCATATTATTGTTATCATCCTTACACTGATACAATAGTTCACTGTACATGATATTAGACACTGCTCATAGGTATTGCTTATACATGTTGCACCGATACTATGACACGTCACATCAGTTATTCATATGCACTACTTCACAGACTACCGTCATCACATATATTGTGATCATCATTACATAGATTCTCTGCATATCACTATTGCACGTGCATGTATGCTTTCTTTATGGATCCCTGTTCATAGTACATGTACTATTGTTCCATGTTACCGTATTCATGTTATGTGATTGTTTCCTGTTATTGATATGGATATTCCCGATACTGGACTTGAGAGCTATTGATATGCTATATGTGGACTTCCACATCTATTGATCCCGTTTCCCGTTATATTGTTCCCGTTATATTGATTCCCGTTATATTGTTCCTGATTCCCGTTATATTGTTCTATGCTATCAACAGAGCTCGAGTCCAGTTATCATGTTACCCGTATCACATATTGCAATGGTATTTGTTACATTATATATTTGACATATCAGATCATAAAGTTAACTCGGGTATGGGGGAGACTTGACGGTTGATTCGATCTTATCGGGTGATGTACTGGATCCATATTGTTTTCCCACTGCAGGGGACGGTAGTGCTACCTACCAATTGCTCCATGAGCTCTTGTTACTTGATTCATGCTCCTCTCTTAGCGGAGGGCCCTGGTCTTAGCAGCCAGGGGATTGTTTAAGGCCGTGATCCCGGGTATGCACGAGATACATCCACCCGATAAGAACTCCTCGACCATGAGTTTCCAATTAACATAATAAAACGATATACACAATAGTGGACGACGGGAACACTTATTATTTGATCACTCTCTCGTTTGGATAATGGTACCCGTAGGCCATGTCCGGATGGGTTCGACTGGAGTGCGGGCTCCAGTATGAACTGCCAGTGGTATGGGACACTGGTAGAGATTGATTAAAATACCAGGTGATACTGATCGCTACTATTGTATAAATGACATGACTTTGACATGACCTGCCTGCTACATGTTTAGTTGTACTATTACTGTTCCTGATCATTTATCTGCTATCATGTGACATGTATACATTGCTATTGTTCCTGTTTCCTGTTACACTTTCTTTAGTGCCCTACGACTGATGCACATGTATACTTTGTTACATTACCTGGTATATGTTACACTGTATGTAGTGGCATACTATGCATGTTCTGCATTGCATATATTTTATTGTTGCAGACATATGCTCATCTGCCGGTCCACCTCTATCACGTCACCCCTATCATGTCCATGTCTATTACGTCACCACTAGACAACATTAGTTATTATATAAACTGGACACGACTATAGATATGACCTGATGATAACCGGCTAGGTAGAGATGGTATTACAATAAAACATGTTTATATATATTTGTACTGTTTCGTATATGCGTATTATATGGTATCACTAGTATCACATCTTGTATTATATTATATATGAGTATCATGGTTGTAGTATATGTAGTACTATTGTATATATTACTGCCTCCTTCATTTTACCACTCACTAAGTCGCTTTCTGACGACCCTGGGTTTGCGTGCCCAGATTGGAGATCCGAGTTACCGTAGCTTCAGAGAGTGCCATGGAGTCACATCGGAGCTTCCTCATCGGGACTATGCCTAGGTATCTTGGTACTTTATTTCCGTTATCTTATTTGTCCCTATTTGTTATATCTATTATGATCGCTGACCTATTTCTGTAGGTATTCTTGTACTTATTTCATGCTGGGACCCATGTCTATATGGAGGTTATTTATTGTACTGAGGCTTAACGTACGTACGTGTGGTTTTTTCGCCTTGCGTATGTACGTCGCCATAACGTCCCCGTACCTGCGGGAGTGGGGCGTTACATAGTGGTATCAGAGCCTAGGTTTCACACCTGGTGTGGGTAACCACCTGGGTCAATCCTCGGGCTCATACCAACAGTACAGTCAGGTTCAGATTAACTGATCTGTATCTGAATTTAGGGATTCCAGCAACGAGTACAAGAATACCATGACCTTGACAATTCATTCCTTAACTTGTTTGTATTCCTTCCTTCTTTCCAGTTGTCTACCAAAATATCTGATTTTCTTCTCGCTTTCCTTGCATCGTCTTGCTTCCCATCCATTCGGACTAGTTCACTATCATACTTCTCCATACCGAGTTCCTTATAGATAGCAGAGTGCGCAGCGAAAGTGTCGTGGACCCGTAACGTTTAAGCTTTGGGGTTGAAAATATTGTTCTCACACCTGAATGAAAATTGCGAGGACGCAATTTTTGTAAGGTGGGGAGAAATGTAACCCCCTGCTCCTCGGTGTACGTATCACCGTATCGGTACGCGCTACGACGTACAAAATTGATTTGACCTTCGTGGTAGTCCGATTAAGCCGATTTCAGTTTCAAAAATCCTTTTCTAATATTTTAGATTTTTCAGGATTTTCTGGAATTTTTCTGGATTATTTTGGAAAATCTCCGTAGTTGGTGTCGACCGAAACCGATAACCTGCCTTCCGATTTTTATTCCACAAACGGAGTAGAACTTTGAGAATCGGCTTTCACCATGTGTCTTAGAATCATATTTTCTACGTTCGGGTATTTTTGGGGATTTTTCAGAATTTATCAAAAATCCGGCCAAACCGGTGTCGCCCGTATCGACGAGACACTCCGGGATTTTTAATTGGCAAACCGGATTGAGTTTTGACAAACCGTCTTCATATCACGTCTCTAGATATTATTCCTTATTTTTTGTAATTTTTGGGTACCGTTCGGAGATCGTCGAATATTGAGCCAATATTATAATAATAAAATATTATTTTTATTTAACTTTTTTCTTTCTTTCTTTTCTTCTTTTCTTCTCCTTTCTTCTCCTTCCTTCCAGCAAATTCTCCCCCACCGACCTACTCCTTTTTAAATCCCTCCTCACTCTCTTTCTCTCCCATTTATTCTCTCTCTAATTTCTCTCTAATCTCTCTCTCTCTCTCTCTCTTATTTCGCTCTAATTTCTCTCTAATCTCTCTCTCTCTCTAATTTCTCTATAATCTCTCTCTCTCTCGTCCAGATGAACCCGACCCACGGCCAGGGGTTGGTGGCCGCGCGCCACCGGGCCGCCGGCAAGGCGCCGCCGGCCAGGGCGCCGCCCCTCTCCTTTTCTTTTTCTTCTTCTTCTTTTCTTCTTCTTTCCCTTTTCTTTTCTTCACTGCTGCTGCTTCTTCTCCTTCTTTTCTTTCTATTTTCCTTTCTCCCTCACTCTCTCTCTCTTCCGGTCACTGGACCGCCGCCGGCGGCCGGGGCTGCCGCCGGCCAGCTAGGCTGGCCGGCCGGCCCGCACCCGAGCCCAAGCAGCAGCACATGCTGCTGCTGCTCCTCCTTTTTCCCCCTTTGTGGGTTTGGGAACCCATTAACCCATTAATGGGTTAAGGTTTAACCCATGAACCCATTTAGCCACTACCCGTTACCCATTAACTTAAGTTAATTGGGTATGGATGGGGGAACTGGACCCGACCCGTTATGAGCCAAACCCGCATCCAAACCCATTTCAGGTACTTTTACATAAAACCCCCTACTCAATTTTATTAATTGCATTTTGAAATTATTTTTATTTACATATTTAACCCTATTTTATTACTTTCAGTATTCGGACGATATCTGGAGCATCCGGACTCCGATTCGGGCAATTCTGGATCCGTTGCGATCGTGGGAACGAGAGCTACAGTCCTGTAGCTAGTTAGTGAGTATTTTTATTTTATAAATTATCTTTTTAGTCTATTAATTGAACTTGGTTGCTTTATTAATAACTGGTAAATCCTAATTGGTACACTATATTAAAAATGCCTAATACCTAATCGACGTAAAGTGTAACACTGGATACCTATTAGGTCATGTTCATGGACCACGGACATCCGGCACACTATGTCACCATATGTTTGGACACTATCATGTCATGTATCATATCACAGTAACGTTACCTGCATACGGTTCCACAGATACGCTATGACACAACACTGTCACTAGACATGCATGCTAGATACTGTTACCATAATTCACAGGACAGGATATTATATGATACACGGACTACCATTATTACATGTACTGTTACATGGGTTATGGCCATACATTTATGTTCCGCTAGTACAAGGATAAGTACCGCATGTCATATTATTGTTATCATCCTTACACTGATACGATAGTTCACTGTACATGATATTAGACACTGCTCATAGGTATTGCTTATACATGTTGCACCGATACTATGACAGTCACATCAGTTATTCATATGCACTACTTCACAAACTACCGTCATCACATATATTGTGATCATCATTATATAGATTCTCTGCATATCACTGTTGCACGTGCATGTATGCTTTCTCTATGGATCCCTGTTCATAGTACATGTACTATTGTTCCATGTTACCGTATTCATGTTATGTGATTGTTTCCTGTTATTGATATGGATATTCCCGATACTGGACTTGAGAGCTGTTGATATGCTATATGTGGACTTCCACATCTATTGATCCCGTTTCCCGTTATATTGTTCCCGTTATATTGATTCCCGTTATATTGTTCCTGATTCCCGTTATATTGTTCTATGCTATCAACAGAGCTCGGGTCCAGTTATCATGTTACCCGTATCATATATTGCAATGGTATTTGTTACATTATATATTTGACATATCAGATCATAAAGTTAACTCGGGTATGGGGGAGACTTGACGGTTGATTCGATCTTATCGGGTGATGTACTGGATCCATATTGTTTTCCCACTGCAGGGGACGGTAGTGCTACCTACCAATTGCTCCATGAGCTCTTGTTACTTGATTCATGCTCCCCTCTTAGCGGAGGGCCCTGGTCTTAGCAGCCAGGGGATTGTTTAAGGCCGTGATCCTGGGTATGCACGGGATACATCCACCCGATAAGAACTCCTCGACCATGAGTTTCCAATTAACATAATAAAACGATATACACAATAGTGGACGTCGGGAACACTTATTATTTGATCACTCTCTCGTTTGGATAATGGTACCCGTAGGCCATGTCCGGATGGGTTCGACTGGAGTGCAGGCTCCAGTATGAACTGCCAGTGGTATGGGACACTGGTAGAGATTGATTAAAATACCAGGTGGTACTGATCGCTACTATTGTATAAATGACATGACTTTGACATGACCTGCCTGCTACATGTTTAGTTGACTTATTACTGTTCCTGATCATTTATCTGCTATCATGTGACATGTATACATTGCTATTGTTCCTGTTTCCTGTTACACTTTCTTTAGTGCCCTACGACTGATGCACATGTATACTTTGTTACATTACCTGGTATATGTTACACTGTATGTAGTGGCATACTATGCATGTTCTGCATTGCATATATTTTATTGTTGCAGACATATGCTCATCTGCCGGTCCACCTCTATCACGTCACCCCTATCATGTCCATGTCTATTACGTCACCACTAGACAACATTAGTTATTATATAAACTGGACACGACTATAGATATGACCTGATGATAACCGGCTAGGTAGAGATGGTATTACAATAAAACATGTTTATATATATTTGTACTGTTTCGTATATGCGTATTATATGGTATCACTAGTATCACATCTTGTATTATATTATATATGAGTATCATGGTTGTAGTATATGTAGTACTATTGTATATATTACTGCCTCCTTCATTTTACCACTCACTAGGTCGCTTTCTGACGACCCTGGGTTTGCGTGACCAGATTGGAGATCCGAGTTACCGTAGCTTCAGAGAGTGCCATGGAGTCACATCGGAGCTTCCTCATCGGGACTATGCCTAGGTATCTTGGTACTTTATTTTCGTTATCTTATTTGTCCCTATTTGTTATATCTGTTATGATCGCTGACCTATTTCTGCAGGTATTCTTGTACTTATTTAATGCTGGGACCCATGTCTATATGGAGGTTATTTATTGTACTGAGGCTTAACGTACGTACGTGTGGTTTTTCCGCCTTGCGTATGTACGTCGCCATAACGTCCCCGTACCTGCGGGAGCGGGGCGTTACAATTGCAGAAGTCCACACTTGCTCAAGTGTGGTCGGGTAACTTCTTGTACATTCATATACTCTACTGATAATTTTTGTTTATATTACCTGTACACTGTAAACAATTTTAACAGCTAAAATACAGAAATTGGATGCTTTAAAACGGTTTAGACATTTGCATCTTGGCACGTGTCAATTTTCATTCCAATATACTATATTTTGTTCTTATGTTGTTGTGATAGGAGGTGTACATATGGCATTGCATATAGTATAGGACAAACACTTCAGTGATTTACTCGCTTTTTTGTGTTCATGCTTATCAATATTACACACTTGCACAAATTTAACTTAAGGGCAATATCCAATACAATATAAGGTGGGGAAGTTATTACCCTCCCTTAGCCCAAAAATCACCTCCCCACTCACACAACACAAGCCTAAATAAAATTTGCTAGACGTTGGCCCCTAGGGACATCTCGGACTCATTTAAGAGATTGACCTAAGGGGGAAGTTGTTAGAATTTGATTCTTTCTAAATCGGTGTTTAAGGTTGGGGATTGAGAGGTGAAACCTCGAAGAACGGTGGTTTGGCATAATTAGGCCTGTTGCTCCGGCACGGATACCTCCCACCGATCTTGCCCCTACCTGGCCGATTAACTCGTGGTCAGCTTCCGACAATATACCCCATGTGGACAGTCTAACCAGTTAGGAGTCGTCTAGGTCTAAGTCAACCCTAGCATAGGCTTGTTTTCTTTTTCTTTATTTGTTTGTTTGTTTGTTTGTTTTCTTCTTTTTTGTAAATTGTGATATGGATTTTAACCACAACAATTCTTTCAATCCTAATATGAATTCATATTTCACTCCTACCTCATTTGATTCGGATAACTCCGACCCAGCTATGTACAACATGAACTAACCATTTATGCCGAGTTGGGATTATCCGAATCAATATAACCCATATCCTCAACCATATGATTATAATTTTCAAAATAATTTCAACTCTTCACAGAGTCAATGGGGATTCACCTCCCCCGAGTCAGATTTTCAACCACATTGTCCATAATTTTCACAATATTCATTCCCTAATTCTGCTTCATATCCTCCTTTTCCTGAGCCACCTATTGAAGAAAAATCATCATTACAAAGGACTTTAAAAGACGCAATAGAGGTTCAAAAACAATTTGAAAACAATATGGCCTCATCATGTCCACAAAATTTCCAAAATTCATATAGTTCTTTTCCAGAACCAATCAAAGAAAAATCATTGTGGGAAAAAACTATGGAGTTCGTGCAAGAGACCGAGCGCATAATGCAAAATACGATTGACTTCACATGTCCATCAAATGTTCAAGAATCTTGCCATTTTGGAAATCCAACTTCAATTTCATCATACCAACCTGAACTTGACCAATATCCAATTCCTGATACTTTGGCAAGTTATTAGAAAGCTAGATTCTTCTCGTTGTTCAATTATATCCGCTGCAGTAAGGGCCAAAGCGGGTCGTGTTCCACTGGGAGGGAGGCGATGGAAGCATTAGCAGCACGGTATATCTGTAGTCAAGACTTAGATTAGAAGAAAGGTTGGTTGTAGTTTGAAATAAGAAACAGATCTAATCAAGAGGGAGAGTCTAGGTCGCTAATCTACCTTCACGACTAGTCTTGATCTAGGGGTGGTATCCTTTTAAACTAATGAAACATTCATCTAAGTTGTTAACCTTAAGTAAGAAGAGTAAGATGTCCAACTTAACTTGTCTACACTACGCCAAGCCAAACCCTAATTTCACCCTAAGCAAAAGTCAATCCCTCATCATTAAACTACACCAAACCATAGCCCTAAACTTAATCTAAAGCCAAACCCTACTCTAATCCAAAGCCAAGCCCTAATTAGCTAAATCATTAAGTTAAACTATCATCACTAAACTTCAAAGGATTAATCTAACCCTAGATTGCAAATCCATTAGACTAATCAACGAACCCTAGATCTAACCCTAGTCGATCTAGTGATTAGCTACCCTAGAATTATTCTAGCCTAGCATCTTTTTTATTTTATCCATCTTTTTATTTTTAAGATCTTTAAAGAAAGAAAAAAGAAGGAAGAAAGATTAAAAATAACACCAAAAATCAAACCAAGAACAAAGAAATAAAAAGGTAGACTTGAAATTAAAAGAACAAGAATAAGAACATAAAAAAGAAAAGATAACCTTTATTGATGTAATTCTTGGCTACAAGCTCCTTCTCCTTCCTCCTTACAATAGCCTAGCCAAACCCAACAACAATTACAAAGAAGAAAACTCAAAAGAGGCTAAACTAATCTAATAAAAAACCCTAAATCCTTAACCCTAACCTTATTCTTCTTCTCTCTGGATGAGGTGCTCTGTACGTACTGCGAGGGTCCTTTTTATAGAAGATTTGGGCCAAAGTCTTCAAAATAAAGCGGACCTCCTTCACGATCCCTCTATCTCACTTGGCCTCCTTTCGTCCGTCCATCTAGGTGCCTCCTCTTGGATTCTGCATCCTGATTCTCGATCTTGAAAATTCGGGATAACTTGGGAAGCAAGTTATCAAAAATCTGAATTTGAAAAGGATTTGGTCTCCTTATCTTTATCTTCAAGCCTTTCTTCCCTTAGATTTGAATTTGAAAAGGATTTGGTCTCCTTATCTTTATCTTCAAGCCTTTCTTCCCTTAGATTTGAATAGCAATTAGGAGTCCTACTTTATCCTTCTTCCTCCCCTAGATTTGAATAGCAATTAGGAGTCCTGCTTTATCCTTCCTCCTCCTTCCCTAGATTTGAATAGCAATTAGGAGTCCTATTTTATCCTTTCTCCCCTCCCCTAAATTTGAATAGTAATTAGGAGTCCTACTTTATCCTTCCTCCTCCTCTCCTAGGTTTTAAATTAATAATTTAAAATCTAAGTTTAGATTAGGTTAGATAAGATAGAAGCTTCTAAATTACTAAAATAAATCATGCATGTGGGCTTGTGGGCTTCATTTATTTATTCTTTAATTACTCAAGGCCTGCACAACACTAAATAATAAAACGTTACGTAGCAGTACTTTATAAAAAATAAGTAGGAAAATATGATGATAGATATGATGATAAATATGCACTTTTAACTACCTATCACACGCCCACACTTATCTTTTTGCTCGTCTCGAGTAAAAATAAAAATAAAATGGTAAATAAAATAAAAATTAACTTATCATAACTCACTTTTGTGGGAATCACGGTTGTACTTAGCACATGCAACAAGTCGTTAAACCTCTAGGTTATCCTTAGAGGACGAGTGTTATCTCGTGAGGGTTTTCAGTGGATTACACCATAAAATCTATAAAAAAAAAGAAATGTTAGTGATTAATTTTTTTTTATTTTGAAAATGGAGAGAAATATTTGAAATATGTTTGAAGAAACTAAGCAATCTGTAAGTTTTAGGATTATCATTTTTATTCATTCTTGAACTTAGTCTCTATACAATAATTTGTTATCAATTTTAGGTAAGGATTAAAATTGAATTTTTATATAGTCTCTTTTGTTATCCTAAGTCATATGCATCCTTGTGAATGTGAATCTTTATTAGGAATTCTTTAACTTGGACTCCCATGCCTCTTTATTATTATTATTTATATATATATATATATCTATTTTTTTAATATGTACAACTCATCTAATTTTCTTTTGTATAAGTATCAAGGCTTCTTGAGGCCCTCATACCTAACTAATTGACTATTAGATGTGTTTGTACACATATAGATAATATTTCTTAGTTTTTTTAGGCTTTCTAATTCACCCATGTAGCGAGCCTAAGGTCGGTGGCTCCCAAACCGGTCTGTTTTAGGGCACCGGGTAAGAAAACACCCCACGGACTTAAGGACTCGAGCGAATTAGGCCAAAAAATTAAGGACTTTATTTATAAAATCACCTTTAGGCGTGAATACTTATGCTTCTTGAGGCACATGTATCCAGCTTAATTAGTGAATTTTTATTTATATTATTATATATTTTTTTATAAGGCACAAGAGTCTTTGTCTTAGAATCATAGATGTGTAAGTGTATTAGGTATGCACATTTCATTAAGGTAAAAATCAAGACTAATTACTTATTCAATTTTTCCTCCTATACCTAAAAATTCAACAATTTATTTTATTTTGACCAAGTTTTTAGAAATCCTAATCATGATTTTCCTAATTCTTAAGATTAACTTAGATTTCTTTCAAAAGATAAGTCAAAATATTGTTTCCTTTTTCAAATATATGTTTTTTTTATTTTTGTTAAGTTAATATTAACGTAAAGTTAGTAAGTTAATCATTATATTAGTCTGGTTAGTAAATATTTTTTCTTTTATTTTTTTATTTTTTATTTTTTTATTTTTATTTTTTAGAAATAAAAAGAAAAATTTTGGTAAGTTAATAACCTAAGGTTAGTGAGTTATGTTAACAGCAACCTATAGTAGTCAATAATCTATGTTAAAATAAATATTTTTTATTCTTTTTTATTCTTTTTTTAATTTATTTATTATTATTTTTTTAGAAGTTAAGGTTAGTAACCTCTCCCACACTTATCCCATGCATTGTCCCCAATGTATGAATGAAACGCATGTATGAAATAAAATGCAAAAGGAGTATAGGTTCTAAAAATTTACCGAGAATGTGGGTCAAAGAGACTCATGGCTGTGCCTGCATCCGGTACTGGCTCCAAGAATGATTTTAAGCTTTGACCATTTATCTTAAATTCATTACCACTCTTTGGGTCACTAATCTCTACAGCTCCATGTAGAAATACAGTCCTAACGACGAATGGTCCTATCCATCTTGACTTTAATTTTTCGGAGAAAAGATGAAGTCTCGAATCATAGAGTAAGACTTTTTGTCTGGGGACAAAAGTTTTTCTCATGATGAACTTATCATGAAAAACCTTAACTCTATTTTTCGTGATTTTCGCATTTTCATACGCCTCGTTCCTTATCTCCTCAAGCTCAAAATTTTGCAATTTTCGAAGTGCACCAGGCTTATCTAGGTCAAAATTTAGTTGCCTAATTGCCCATAAGGCTCGGTGCTCTAGCTCAACAGGTAAATGGCAAGCCTTTCCAAAGACTAACCTATAAGGAGACATCCCTAGAATCATTTTGAAGGCGGTCTTATATGCCCATAAGGCATCCATCAATTAGGTAGACCAATCCTTGTGGTTTTGACTCAAGATTTTCTCCAAGATAAGCTTTATTTGTCTATTGGAGACTTCTACTTGTCCACTAGTTTGTGGATGATAAGGTGTCGATAATTTGTGATTTATGGAGTATTTCCGCATAAGAGCGTCAAAGGTTCTATTGCAGAAATGTGATCCATTATCACTAATTATGTCACGTGGCATTCCAAAACGTGAAAATATGTTTTCCTTCAAGAACTTGACAACAATTTTGTTGTCGTTTGTCTTGCAAGGGATAGCTTCTACCTATTTGGACACATAGTCCATAGCCACCAAGATGTATTGGTACCTAAATGAATTTGGAAAGGGTTCCATGAAATCGATGCCCCAAACGTCAAAGAGTTCTATCTAGAATTGGGTTGAGGGGTATCATGTTTCGTTTGGAGATCCTACCTATCATTTGGCATCTTGTGCACGTCTTGCAAAAGTCAAAAGCATCCTTAAAGAGGGTGGGGCAATGGAAGCCACTCTGTAGTATCTTTTCGGTTGTTTTGCGGGGATCAAAGTGTCCACCGCAAGCAAATTCGTGACAAAACGCTAGAACACTTCTAGTTTCCTCTTCGGGAACATGTCTCCTAATTATTTGATCGCTACAATATTTTGTCCTCTCAAATGAAATACCGGACTTGAGATAAGAACCAATATCTATCCTCTTTTGACTAACTAGATGGGGTTTGGTTTGTGACTAAGTAATTAACTATGTCGGCAAACCAT
Source organism: Agave tequilana (assembly GCA_038442645.1). Classification (NCBI taxonomy): domain Eukaryota; kingdom Viridiplantae; phylum Streptophyta; class Magnoliopsida; order Asparagales; family Asparagaceae; genus Agave; species Agave tequilana. Next base: position 49,661 of record JAVJIF010021218.1, read on the forward strand.
GGTTCCGTAGAGATGGATAGAAGTTATTCATTGGGGAAGTCATCGTTGATGGGCAGTTCGTCGGAAGATGCGTTTGGCACACGAGAGAGATGGTCGGCGACGACATTTTCGACACCCTTTTTATCTTGAATTTCGAGATCAAACTCTTGAAGGAGAAGGATCTAATGGATGAGTCAGGCCTTTGCTTCCTTCTTGAGCATAAGGTATCGAATCACTGAATGGTCAATGAAGATAGTGGTCTTGGTCCCAAGTAGGTATGGGCGAAATTTATCCAAAGCAAACACTACAGCTAAGAATTCCTTGTCAGTAGTAGTATAGTTTACTTGGGTTTCGTTTAGTGTCCTACTTGAATAATAGATCACGTGCTGCTTGTTATCTTTGCGTTGTCCTAAGACAGCGCCTGTAGCAAAATCGGAAGCATCACACATGATCTCAAATGGTTTGGATCAGTCGGGAGGTGAGATGATAGGTGCAGAGATAAGTTCCAATTTTAGCTTCTCCTATGCGCTAAGACACTTATCATCAAAAATGAAGGGCACGTCCTTGGCTAAACGGTTTGTAAGGGGTCTAGCAATTTTGCTAAAATCCCTAATGAACTTACGGTAATACCTGGCGTGTCCTAAAAAAGAACGAGTGTCTTTCACGCATTGTGGAATTGAGAGTTTGGCTATGATCTCCACCTTAGCCTTATCCACTTCGATCCCTTTCCTAGATATCTCATAACCTAGGACAATCTCATGTTGCACCATAAAGTGGCACTTTTTCCAATTTAAGGTCAAGTTCTTTTCGGTGCACCTTTTTAGCACTAGTTCTAAGTGATGTAGACATTGGTCAAACGAATCTCCATAGACGGAGAAGTCGTCCATGAAGATCTCCAAGAAGTACTCGACCATGTCAGAGAAAAGGCTTAACATGCAACGTTGGAATGTCGTGGGGGTATTGCATCAGCCGAAAGGCATTCGGCGATAAGCAAACGTCCCAAATGGACATGTGAACGTTATCTTTTCTTGGTCCTCCGGGGCTATTGGAATTTGGTTATACCCTGAGTAACCATCCAAGAAACAGTAATACTCATGGCCCGCTAATCGTTCCAGCATTTGGTCGATAAATGGGAGGGGGCTGACCCATTGACTATCAGAAATGGGATAATTGATCTCATTATCCAACAATTTCACTATTTCAACTTGTACAACCTCTTGCATGAACGGCTTAGCCTCCGCTGTGGGTCCCTCTTTGGTTTAAGCCCTTCAGTTAGATGGATTTTATGCTGGACTATTTTAGAGCTTTGTCCCTTGATATCAGCCATAGTCCAACCAATAGCTTTCCTATGTCTCCTAAGGGTTGCCAATAGGTCTTCCTCTTGCCTATTAGTCAAGTTGGATGCAACTATGACTGGTAGCGTCTCTTGTTCATCTAGGTAGGCGTACTTGAGATGCTTAGGCAAGGTATTTAACTCCAAGGAAGGAGGTGGCTCGATGGGTGGAGGAGTTAAACTTAAATTCTCCATCTCAATAGAAGTTAGACTTGTCGCCCACTTAATCTCGTCAAGGTTGAGATCACTAGATTCTAACTTTTCATTACCGTTTGATTCTAGTGTGATCTCCTCTTTGTGCTCCCTAGTCTTATCCTCAATGAGGTTGACCCCAAAAGGTTCGTCAATGATGTCATAGGGTGGTCTACCTAGGCTGAAGACATTAACTTCCTTGGTCAAGTCTCCAATATCAATCTCATAGATCCGTTCCTACAATTGATAATTGCATTTGCGATCGCCAGGAATGGTCGACCTAAGATGACTGGAAGTTAAGACCTAGGGTTTGACACGAGTTGTGTCTCTAGCACAATGAAATCTACTGGGTAGATAAACTCTCCAACCGTAATTAGGACGTCGTTGATTTCTTCTTTTGGAACCTTAATTGATCTATCGGCTAGCTGAATCGTAACTTTGGTCGAGCTCAGTTTGCCTAGCCCAAGTTGTTGGTAAACGGAGAAGGAGAGCAAATTAATGCTCGCACCTAAATCAAAAGTGCTCGACCTATTTCGTCTCAACCTATTGTGCATGCTAGGATAAGGCAACCGGGATCCTTGTACTTGACTGGGATTTGGTTGGACAATAGCTCACTAATGCTAGTGACTAAAAAAATCTTTTTGGGCATTGTAGTCTTCCTCTTCTTGGTGCACATGTCTTTTAAAAACTTTGCGCAACTAGGGACTTGTTGTGTTGCCTCAAGAAGTGGGATGTTTAGCTTTACTTCGTTGAACATTTCTAAAATTTTCTCCATTTGTGCACTATTGTTACACTTAAGCCTATTTGGGTATGGGGCTTTGGGTGTGTGCACCGATTCAGCTGGTTGATCTTTTTGGGGTTCATTCAAGTTAGGAGGAGTGGAACTAGAAGAGGTTGATGGTTGAGTCGAGTCTAGTGACATCATCACTTGGTTATCAACTACTTTTCCCGACCTTAATGTGTGGACCAAGTTTCATTGATTCGTGTCTTGAGCTTCATTATCCTGCCTAGTGTTCCTAAGGTTTGACAATGGTTGATGTGGTAGGGTTCCTTGTTGTCTTTCACTAATGGGTTTAGCTAGTTGACTCATTTGGTCCCCTAACCTACTCAAAATTTGCATCACTGTTTCTTGGGATTTCAAAAAGAGTCCATCTTTCTTTCCATAAATGCAAGTCTTGACTCCATTTGTTGGTTTTAAAAAGTGGGTGGACTTTGATTTGGGAATTATTGATGATATTGAGGTTGTGGGGCTTGGTTAGAGAATTTGGGCCTAAATTGATCCTTTTGTGGAACCAAGCAAAATTAGGGTGGTTTCTCCAACGGGGATTGTAAGTGGGTGAATTTGAATTATTGGCTGGCCTATCAAAGGCTGCAATCGAGTGCTCGGAGACTCCTTGTTGAGTTAGAAATATTGGACACTCCTCCATTACATAAGACATGGACTGACAGTAAGTACAGCCTGCAGGGAATGTTGGGCTGACTTGGTTCTCGACTTGCTCTCCAGTTCCTAGAGTCTCAAACTTGGTCTCCAAAGACTCTATTTTTCGCATCATGCTTGTCAATTTAGCTTCAGGAGCTATATGATCCTCTATGGAATAGGCACCTCCTTTGGAAGCGATCGAGTCGTTTGAATTAACCTTTTCTGGATTTGGTTGCCATTGGATGGTCTTATCGACCAAGTCCTCATATAAGGCCCATCCCTCCGTTTCATTTTTACCCAAAAATCCCCCTTGACACATGGATTCTAGAAGGGTCTTAGTAGAATAATTTAGACCATCACAGAGAGATTAGCAAAATCGCCATTTCTTTATCCCATGATGAGGGCATTGAGCAAGTAGGTTCTTGAACCATTCGAAGAGTTTCCTAAAGGTTCATTTGGCAATTGTCTAGACTGCAAGATTCTATTCCTAATTTGAGCAGTCTTATGAAGAGGATAAATTTCTTCAAGAATGCCTTGACAAAATTATCCCATGATGATATGGAGCCGACTTCTAAACTATAAAGCCATTTCTTTACTAAGTCTTTCAATGCGAATGGGACAAAGCGAAGTTTAATAGCATCTACTCCTAAATTGGCTATTTTCATCATGAGGCATATTTTCTCGAATTCTCGAATGAAAAAGTATGCATCCTCAGATTCAAATCCATGAAACTTTGGAAGAGTATTTATGCATTGGGGTTTTAACTCAAATTGGTTATCCCCAACATCAGGAAGGCTAATACATGAAGCTAGAGAGGTCCTAATAGGATAGAACCTATCTTGCAACGTTGGTTGTTGAGCCATATCTTCAGTTTTAAGTGGTGAACTGTTTCAAGTTAGTCTAGATGTAGCCGGGTCTCTTGACCAAGCTGACATGCAAAGTTAAGTTACTAAAGTTAAAAATAAGTTCACCCAAATCAAACAAGTCAATCAAGTTCTAGTCTAAGCAATCAATCCTAGTCTTAGTTAGCCTAGACGTAGACGACTCCTAACTTTAGGTTATCCTTGGGAGGTCTATTGTTGACCCTACCAAAAGTTAATCGGCTAGGTAGGTGGCAAGGTTGGTGGGAGGTTATCCGTCAACGACGTTCCTTAATTAAGTAACCACTAACCTTCAGGCTTTCAGCCCTTATTACCCTTCTTAGACACCGATTTGGTAAGAGTTAGTTTCGAACAACCTTCTCCTTCAGTCAACCTCCTAAATGAGTCCGAAGTCAACCTAGGGCCAACGTCTAGTCAAATTTTAGTTAAGATTAGGATGGTGCGTGCACAGAATGTGGTTTGTGGGCTAAGGAAGGGTGATGTAATCCCCACCTTATATTATTTATGGGTTATATCCTTAAGATGTTTTAAATGTGTACGTGACAAACAAAAGAATCAAAACATACTATATTGAACTAAGTAAAATAAGGGTGTTTCCTATTCTATATGCAATGCGTCACGTACTTTTGGTCTCCAGTACTCACCAAAAATAAAATAAAAGAAGAGAAAAATAGACAATGCCCCTAGATGCAACGTCTAAACTTTTTTTTTTAAATAGGTTTCGATCATGTCAGCATGTAGTGTTAATAATTTTTTTAATTTAAACTAAGGTTAAATTATCTCTGTTAGGACCTAAAACTAGGTTAAATTAAAAAATTAGGTGTGCAGTAGACTAACCTTAGAAACACCCTTTTGATGCCCCTGCAGAATAGAAACAACAAATTAGTGTTAGATATTACCGTGTCGTTCCTCCCCGGCAACGGCGTCAAAATTTTGATTGAAACTTGAACGAGAGAATAAATATGTACAAAAATAAAAACAAATAATCAAAGAATTAGAATGCTAGATTCTTCTCGTTGTTCAATTCTATCCACTGCAGTAAGGGCCAAAGTGGGTCGTGTTCCACTGGGAGGGAGGCGATGGAAGCGTTGGCAACAGGTATATCTGTAGTCAAGACTTAAAAGAAAGGTTGGTTGTAGTTTGAAATAAGAAATTAGATCTAATAAAGAGGGAGAGTCTAGGTCGCTAATCTACCTTCACAACTAGTCTCGATCTAGGGGTTGTATCCTTTTAATTAATGAAACATTCATCTAAGTTGTTAACTCTAAGTAAGAAGAGTAAGATGTCCAACTTAACTTGTCTATACTACGCCAAATCAACCCTAATTTTACCCTAAGCAAAAGCCAATCCCTAATCATTAAAGTATGTCAAACCATACTCCTAAACTTAATCTAAAGCGAAATCCTACTCTAATCCAAAGCCAAGCCCTAATTATCTAAATCATTAAGTTAGACTATCATCACTAAACTTCAAAGTATTAATCTAACCCTAGATTGCAAATCCATTAGACTAATCAACTAACCCTAGATCTAACCCTAGTCAATCTAGTGATTAGCTACCCTAAAATTATTCTAGCCTAGCATCTTTTTTGTTTTATCCATCTTTTTATTTTTAAGATCTTTAAATAAAAGAAAAAGAAGAAAAAAGATTAAAGACAATACCAAAACTAAATCAAGAACAAAGAAAAAAAAAGGTAGACTTAAAATTAAAAGAACAAGAATAAGAACATAAAAAAGAAAAGATAACCTTTATTGATGTAATCTTTGAGTACAATCTCCTTCTCCTTCCTCCTTACAATAGCCAAGCCAAAGCCAACAGCAATTACAAAGAAGAGAACTCAAAAGAGGCTAAACTAATCTAACAAAAAAAATCCTAAATCCTTAACCCTACCCTTATTCTTCTTCTCTCTGGATGAGGTGCTTGGTACGTACTGCAGGGGGTCCTTTTTATAGAAGATTTAGCCGAAGTCTTCAAAATAAAGCAGACCTCCTTCACGCCACGCACTTGAGCGCGTGGTCCCCTCTTGTCTGTCCATCTGGGCGCCTCCTCTTGGATTTTGCATTCTGACCCTCGATCTTGAGAATTCGGGATAACTTGGGAAGCAAGTTATAAAAAATTCGAATTTGAAAAGGATTTGGTCCCTTTATCTTTATCTTCAAACCTTTCTCTCCTTAGATTTGAATAGCAACTAGGAGTCCTACTTTATCCTTCCTCCTCTTCCCTTAGATTTGAATAGCAATTAGGAGTCCTACTTTATCCTTCCTCCTCCTCCCCTAGATTTTAAATTAATAATTTAAAATTCAAGTTTAGATTAGGTTAGAGAAGATAGAAACTTCTAAATTACTAAAATAAATCATGCATGTGGGCTTGTGGGCTTCAATTGGGCTTCATTTATTTATTCTTTAATTACTCAAGACTTGTACAACACTAAACAATAAAACATTACGTAGCAGTGCTTTATAAAAGAATAAGTAGGGAAATATGATGATAAATATGCACTTTTAATTACATATCAGTACCTCAATTAAAAAAAAAATCTTATCTCTGTCGGTGCCTTGGAAGCATTGGGTCTTGATGTATCTGTTAGAGATAGTATTCTTAAGATGACTAGAAACTCAATGGTTGTTTTAAAGGGCATCCGACACAATAACCTATACTACTTGAAGGGAAGTATGGTTACAAGGCAAGTGACGACTTCTATCAATTTTGATGATGATTGTACCCATCTATGGCACATAAGGCTCGGACATATATGTGAAAAGTCTTTGCAAGCTCTAGCAAAACAAAGTTTGTTACAATGTCCCAAGACCTGCAAGTTGAAATTTTGCGAACATTGCATCATCGATAAGAAGATCAATGTGAAATTCAGCACCGAAATTTATTGCACCAAGGGGATTCTTGACAATATTCACACAAATGTCTAGGGACCTACCAAGATGATATTTATTGAAGATAACCACTACTTTGTGTATTTTATAGATGATTACTTTAGACGATGTTGCGTCACAAAGGGAAAGTCCTGGAGTTGTTTGTGGAGTGAAAAAGGAATTTGGAGAAGAATATAGGAAGGAAGATAAAAGTACTCCAATCAGACAATAGTAGGGACTATATCAACGATCCTTTTCTACAAGTATGTCGTGATGAGGACATAGAAAGACACTTCACAGTAAAAGAAATACCATAATAAAATGGGGTAACTGAAAAGATGAATAAAACCTTGCTTGAGAAGGTTCATTGCATATTATCCAATGTCAGTATATCAAAACCCTTTTGGGCTGAGGCATTGGCGTATACTTGCCATCTCGTTAACATGTTGCCATCATTTGCAATAGGAGATAAAACTCTTTTGAAAGTTTGGTTAGAAAAAGTTGTTCATGAGTATAACTCGTTTTGGATATTTAGTTGTATGGTCTATTATCATATCAAGGAAGACAAGTTGGGCCTGAAAGCGATGAAAGGAGTGTTCGTTAGATTCAAGAAAGACATAAAGGCTAAAAAATTTGGGACCCAAAGGACAAAAAGTTCATCTTGAGCAGGGATGTCACATTTGATGGGGCTTTAATGTGAAGCCTATGGACTCTCAGCAGTTAGAGAGTGAGAAGACGAGCAGGATATCACAGTAAGTGGAGAGTGATACTACTTCACCACCTCCAGATAGAATAGTATCATTTGAGATCACACTTGAGGTGACACGGGATGGTGATCATGTAGCCGATCAGGATGCTGAGGATGATGAGGATCAAGGACAGGTTATGGGTGATGTTCAAAATTCATTGCAGTTGGAAAAGCCCGAAGAAATTCATGTAAGCCCAGTTGGCTCACTACTAATATGATCGTGGCCTATGCTTTCCCAGTCATTGAGTAGGCGATCCCGTCTACATATAGGGAAGCTAAAATCAGTTTAGAGTCTAAGATATGAAAGATGCCATGAAGGAACAGATGAATTCTCTACACATGAATGACACTTGAAACTGTCAGAGTTGCTCAAGGAAAAGAAGATGATCGGTTATAAGTGGGTATTTGCAAAGAAAGAGGGATCTCTAGATGATGATAGTATATGCTACAAGGCCATATTGGTAGCTAAAGGTTAGCACAACAAGAAGTCATTGACTGCAATAAGGTATTCTCACTCGTTGTGAAGCACTCGTCTATTCGAATATTGTTTGCACTGGTGGCACTGTACGAGTTAGAGGTTGATCAGCTTGACGTGAATATCGTCTTTCTTCATTGTGATCTTGAAGAGGAGATCTACATGTCTCAGCCGACGGGATTCAAATTTGCAGGAAAGGACAATATGGTAAGTTCAAAAAAATCACTTTATGAATTAAAGCAATCACAAAGGCAGTGATATAAGTATTTCGTCAACTTCAAAAGAGATTAGATGTACACATGAAATTATTACGACTCATGTGTGTATTACAATATGTTACTGGGTAGAGAGTACATCTATCTACTATCGTATGTGAAGATATGCTCATTGCTTCCAAGAGCAGATTTGCAATTGACAAGTTGAAGAAAAACTTGTCTTCCAAATTCGAGATGAAGGATCTGGGTGAAGCGAAGAAGATGTTAGGCATGAAGATTGAGCAAGACTTGAAAGGTAGCAAGGTTAGCTTGACACAAAAGGAGTACTTGAAGAACGTACCTCAAAAATTCAACATCAATGACGATATGAAGTCTGTAAGTATACGATTGGGCGCCCTTCATTTCAAGTTAAAAGCTACTATGTTTCCTACTATTATTGAAGAGTGTGAGTATATGACTCACATACTCAATGCTAGAGCAGTTAGTAATTTAATGTATGATGTGTACAAAGCCTGACTTGTCACACACTATCTCAGTAGTTAGTAGATACATGCACGATCTCGGTATGGGTTATTGGGAGGCAGTAAAATGGATTCTACGGTACATCAAGGTACCATAGATGTTGGTTTAGTATTCGAAAAGGGTTCTACAGGTAAGAAGGAGTGTATCGGATACGTTGATTCTGACTACGTAGGAGACCTCGACAAACGCCGGTGTATAACGGGATATGTATTCATATTGGCCCAAGCACCAGTGTGTTGCTGTTCTATTATATAGTCTACTGTCGCATTGTCTACTATGGAGGATGAGTATATGGCAATGGCAGAGGCTACAATTTGGCTTCAAGGGTTGCTTGACGACTTGGGGATTGATCAGGATCTGTTGAAGATCAGCTGTGATAGCATGAGTGTTATCTATTTGGCAAAGAACTAAGTAAATCATGCAAGGATGAAGTACATTGACGCCAGGTTCCACTTTGTTCGGCGATTTTTGAGAAGGGTGACATCGAGTTACAAAAGATTCATACGAAGGAGCATCCTGTCGATATGCTTATCAATGTTGTTTCGGGAGTGAAGTTTGCACATTACAAGGTGTTACTCCATATCCTTCAAGTCGCTTGACCTTAGTGGAGCTCGTTTGGATGAACTACGGATGACTTGATCTCCTGGGCAGGGGGTACGTAGGCAACCATATTGGTGCAGCCAATTGAGTCGACATGGTGTTATATTGTGTTCGGCTCAAATTTGAGAAATCTTCACCGAGGTAGAGAATTGTAGGGAGAGAGTGTAAAATCTTGATGGCAAAGTTTTTTAACTCATCGGAGAAGTAGCGCAGAGAACGGAGTTCAATGGTGTATGATAGAAGACTGAACTCAGCCGAAGACAGTGCGTCGGTCGACTGCCCGGTCGACCGGCCATGCACAGATCGTGCACGGAAAGAAAGAGGTGTGGTCGACCGCCCAGTCGGCCGCAACAACAGTAGACAGTCGGCCGACCGCCTGATCGACCGACTGAGATTTAACAGAGAAAGGATTTTTGGCGTTTGGCCTAGCTGTCGACCGCAGTAAGGTGCCGGTCGACTGCTCTGTCGACCGAGATGCGGTTCTGAGTAGTTTCTTATTTGGACTCTGGATTCGTTTCTGATCTAAATTCAAATCCGTTGGTTTTTTTTCTTCAAGAATTCTGTGGCTATGTAAAGAGGGGTATTGTCCCTAACTATTTATCTTGTAATTTGTTGTTTAATAAGATCTCTCTCCACTTCTTTCCTGAGGACGTAGGCAATTGCCGAACCTCATTAAATTTGTGTGTTCTCTCTTTTTTCCTCTTTGCTTGTTTGTTCGTGTAATTAGTGACTATTCTCTGGTGTGCGATAATCCTCTGATGGGTTCCTCTTGAAATTCCGACGGTGCTTTTGATTTGAGTAATGAACCAGGATCAGCAAGTTTTCCGTTGAGGGATTGGGAGGGACGGTGCTTCCATCGGAGCTCATTTTGCCTCTGCTTTTGAAGTTGAGCTCTATGCTGTGTGGTTTGCTTTGACAGGGCTACTGCAATCAATGCCTTTTCCCTGTGTCTAGTTCGAAGGTGATTCAATGGAGGTTTTGAGATCGTGGGTGATCCAGAACTCCCTCCATTAGCACAAGAAGTAAGGAAGTATACAGTCAGTTGGTTGACTGGAAGATTACATATGTGTCGCGCCAAGTCAATCAGTCTGCAAATTGGGTACCTGGATTCTACAAGTGTCAAAAGGTGGTAATTGCTTATATTTCTTCTTTCCCTTAGACTTAGGGCTTATTTGTTTGGTGAAAAATAGTCTGAAATTAATTTCTTTTCCTCTTAAACCTGTAGGCCTCGCAGACTTTTCCACCAAAACTTATTTGTTTGGCTAAAAAAGAATTGGAAAAAACCCCGTCAGTTTTCCTCTAAAAATGGGAGGAAAACAGTTGGAAAACTGACACAGGCCAGGCTCAATTTTTTCAACATTAAGCTGATAATTGTCAGTTATTTATGGGCCGATTTTCAAGCCAAACAGGCCTTAAGAGATCTCCCTCGGTCTGATGTCTTAGGAGATTGGATTTGTATTTTTCAGTTTTATCTTCAGGTTTTCTTTTCTAACCAAAAAAAAAAAAAAAAAAAAAAAAAATTCAGATCAGATAAGATCATCAATGTATGGACGCTTGGAATTTTTGTTTTCCTTTCTCCTGACAACCTTGGAATTTCATGTTTGAACACTTGGAATATAGTACATGATGATGGTGACTCTCTGTGTTCCGTCCACACGCTAAGAGCATTTCTAGTGAAATGCAGCCACCTTTGACCTTTGAAGAATATTTCATAGAATATTTTAAAATGGGAGAGTTGAACTCCAATCATACCTCTCTTTTTTTTGGATGTGGATTTTAATTATTCTTTTTTTTACATCTTTTCAATTGTTTTTAAAAGACTTAAAAAATTATAAAAATTAATTGAGTAATATATTATATAATATAATTAAATTAGTCTTTTTTTACTTGATGACTTGCAATTTTATATTCCAACAAATATTAGTCTCATCTCGAAGGTATTGATGAGATTTTTTCAATACTATAGTTTTCATTAAAAATTAATTAGTAAATTTAAATTTATATTGATTTTAATTAACTAGTATATTAATTGAAAAGGATACAAATGGAATAAATAAAAAGTTGTTTTGTGGTTAAAAGGAAAAATAGGGGGAAAAAAATGAATATTTTGATACAGAGGCCCCTCCATATTGCAGTAAATTGGAGACTGCTTCCAATTTGCATTCAAAATTGGAGCTCGGTTGGCGCTCCATCGGGCTCTATTCACAGCCTAATTTGCAGCCCGATTGGAAATGCTCTGACCAAATTCATCACTCGAATCGCTATACTATTGATTTATTATATATTCATAAGATCCAATCTAAATATGCTTCTTCAAGTATAATTTATTCATGAACAATCAAATAGAAATTAGAATATTCATACTTATTTTTGTCTTTTAAAAATGTTAGTCAAATCAAAGCATGACTTCACACGTTGGGTTCCCATAACAAAATCCAAAATAGCAAGTGGACCACCCTCTGCCTAATTTATTTGGTCAAATATTGCATGTGATGAGCGATATGGTGCAAAGCAAAATTTGGCCCCATCAATGTCATTGACAGAAAAAAATGAAGAATCTCATGTTACTTTTTATATCGATTCCTTAAAGTTTAAAGATTTTGCAGTCAACGAAATTAGATGTTTAAACTTTGAAGGTATCAAGGCCCCACTCACGAGCTTCTCTTGTTTTCTTCCCATACTAAGAAAGCGAAAGGGAAACAGGGCATTTCTTTTCAAAATAAAAGTATTTTTAGAAATCGTCTTCTCTCAAAAATATTTTCAAAAATCAACTCCCGATACGTCACGTCAGCGGCGGGACGTTTCGCCCCACCAGCATGACGCTCACGCTGGCGGTGGTCAGTTTTTTCATCGTCCGAAGTTGACAATAATTATATTTTCTTTTGCTATTTTGTTCTTTGTCCAAGATTGCCAAACCCGTACAAAGATTTTTCTTTTTTTGATTTTGCCTTTGTCCCGAGGTTTGCAGCCCCGGACAAAGCACACCTGGACTTTTTTGCTCAATGTTCCTTGTCCGGAGTTGTCAGACTAGACAAAGAAATTTTATTTTATTTTTTTTATCTTTTTCTCTATTTTACAAACAGTGTTTTATATCAAACTGACCTTAGCTTAGCTAGTAAAAGTGGAGGACTATAGTTGGCAATTCTTTCACATTGAGTCATTAGTTCAAATCCAGGCAAGTTAGATTTTTTTAATTCTCTTTTTCTATTAAAAGTAAAAAAAAAAAATCGCTGCTGTTGGGGATCAAACAAAGGTCATTTGCGTGACAAGCAGGATCACCTATGTACTACAATAAGTTAATGGTAATAACTTTATCTTCACCCTATTTATTTGTCCGAATAAAGAAAAAGCTAAAAAATCAAATTTTTTTGTTTAGAGTTGGCAACCCCAGTAAAGCGAAAACCTAAAAAAATAATATTAGCTTTTTCCAGGGTTTCCAACCCCAGACAAGGCTAAAATCAAAAAAAAATGATAAATTCTGTGTCCAAGGTTCGCAACCCTGGACAAAGAACTATACATAAAATATAAACTACGTCTGGGGTTACCAACTCTGGATGAATAAAAAAAATTGCCTCCGCTAGTGTTGGTGCCACACTGATAGGATGACACGTCTCGCTGTTGACGTAACGTGTCAAAGGTCGATTTTTGAAAATATTCTTTGGGTAGAAGTTAATTTTCCAAATTTTCTTTAAAATTGAATTATTTCTAAAAATTGCCCTTAAAAAGTTAATTTTTATACTGGTGTGTTGTCTTTTTTTTCAATGAAATCCAAAAAAGCTAGGAGATTTAAATTTTCATAATAATATGAATTTGAATTAAATATACAAAATCCTTGACCCTATCGACTCAATGTAACTAAATTTTGAAACAGAAAATTGGACTTAGACTCTTTTCTTTTCAATTAATTTAGTGAAAATCTCAAATACAACTTTTTTCTGCCTCAGCATCAATCCACCCCAGCCACGTTCACCAATTTTAAAATTTGGAATTTGGGCAGAACTAACCCTACCGTATAACTAACTTATATTTTTACATTTTCAATTTTACTCTTTTTAACTAATTTACAGTAAACCTTAATTACAAATTTTAAGATTAAGTCGATTAAGTTTTTTTTGGCTTTTTCATTTATTCTCTTCGTTGATTTCTTCATCATTCATTTTAGCCTTCGTCGATTTTAATTTCATCATGCTCTTTTTTTCTTTCACCATGGAGATTGTGTCAGATTAGGTTTTAATTATTGTTTTTTATTAATTTTTCTGTGATCTTAAATGTACTGATGTAGTTTTTTATTTCGATTTTATTGATCTTTTTTTAGGTTTTAGATAAATTAATTGTATCGGATGATTATTTTCATCCATTTTGTTTGATTTTGATCTGTCTTTTTTACAATACTAATAATTATAACTAAAATTTGGACTGACTTTTTAGATTAACAAACACTTCATATAAAAAATACTGGAATCAAAGTCGCAGTCTTATAACTAAAATTGTTTGTTTATATGAGAACTGCAACTACGGTTGCAGTTACACTGAATTTCAACTAATTGTGTTCACATATCTATTATATTGATAATTTGTTTACGAGCAATGCGGCTACAGTCGCAATACTTCTAAATCTCATCAAAATATACTTTCAATTACTATTTTCATTTCATTAGATGTTCGGTGATGTTCGATTTTCTTTTAAAAAATGTAGACATGTAGTTATTTAGCAATGCGACTCTGATCGCAGTCAAAATAAACACATGAATTTGCATTTTCAGATAACTTTGATCAAAGTCGCAGTATAATAAGAAAGTGTTTGTTAGTCTAAAAAACTGCGACTATGGTCACAATAAAAATAAATCTTAGATTTTTTTCGGTTCCATTTTTGTTTACCATTAATTTTTTTTTTTAAAAGAGTATGTAACATGTTCTTTATAATTTTTTTATAGATGATTGATATTAGTGTTCTCGTTGTTGTTTCTTACGATGGCAATTGTGTTGTACAACGTGTTTGCATGTATTACATAGAGGATGAATTGAAGAAGCCAGTATGCAATAAATAAAGTGTTTTCATACCTTCATCTATTGAAATGTCTTATACAGAAGAGTTTAAGCATTATGTGATTGAAACAAACTCGGATTAACAATCTTTTGCTACATTTTGTTGGTCTAAGAAACGTGTTACGATTGAAATATGTGTGAGATTGGTTGAATCTAATGAAATTGTAACTACTTCTAGTGATGCAAGCAGCAGTTTAATAGATTGTTCTGATGATCATACTGAGGAGAATAGTTTTGAAGTCTGTCACATAGTTTGATATAGTTAGGGAGGTTGATTTGAAGGTAGAGCTGTTGAATTTAGGCAGAAACTTATCATGTACTCCATTGAGACTAGTTACAAAAATAAATTTGTGCAGAATGATAGTAGTAGAGTTACTATTGAGTGCATTAAAAAAAGATACTAGTCGTAAATAGAGGATTCATGCTTCTATTGTGCTGAGAATGAATGGATTTTTCATTATTAAGAAAATTAAAAATAATCACACTTGTTGTGTTGCATGCAATGATATCAAAACTGTCATTTCAAGAGCAAGTTGACAAATGAATTGATTCATGATGAGTTCGAGATAAACCATCTGTGAAGCCGAAAGATATTATTGAAAGATTTAGAAGGGATTATGGTAAGCCACTGAGTTATTATTATGCATATACTACAAAGGAGTTGGCATTGAAAGAGATATATAGCGATGACTCCCTATCTTACATTCATTTAATATCTTACATTAAGCAATTGATGGAGAGCAACCCAAATAGTTATGTTGTACTGGAAACTCATCCTGAAAATCACAAGTTCTCACGACTATTAATATCTTTTGGTGCTAGCATTCGAGAGTTTTACTTCTGTTGTATTCTGTTATTTTTGGATGGAACCTTCCTGAAGGTCAAACATAAAGGTTGTATGCTTGCTGCGACGGGGCTAAATGGTGATGATGATATATTTTACTTTTTATTTTATTTGAATTTTTAATCTTTAACATAGCATCACGTGATATATTAGTTTCTCCAAATATCAATAAGTTGGTTGCAGTTCATGAAAACACATATTTATGTGTGTATAATGAGTACTGCGATCACAGTTGTATTTCTGTTAAATAGAGATTGACTACGACTTTGATCGTAGTGCTCGCAGACACACAATGTTTGTTTTAGGAGAACTATGATCAGAGTCGCAGTATTCATAAGTTCATACAAGAGCTTATTTTATGTTTTTTAAATATTTATTTGACATCACTTTATTATTTTAAATATGTTATGACAATTGTTAATTTTGAGAGTGATCATAATTGGCATTGATTCATGGCAACAACTAAAGATCATTGTCGCTGGGGACATAATCTACACATTTATATCTAATAGGTATTCTGAATTATTAAAGTCAATTCCAAGTGTTTTTTTCAGATTCTTACTATTCTTATTATTATTGGAACTTGAAGCTCAACTTGACAGCAGCTATATCCAGGAAAGACCATACACATCCACTCATTCTTAAAATTTTTAAAAAGCTTTTTTATGCACCAACCCATAAGGTATTCCAAACATAGTAGGAAAATTTTGTCAAACTCGAAAGCGAACAAGTGACCAAATTCTTAGTCGGTGTGCCTCTAGAGCACTGGGCGAATGCTTACTTCCCTAGTTAAGATATGGTCGTGTATCCTTCACAGTAGCTGAGATTTTCAACTCATGGATCCTTGAAGAACGACAACTTCCACTAATATCCATATTAGATTCTATTTGAAGAAGATTAATGATGAAGTTTCGGAAGAATAAGAAATGTCTAAGAGTTAGAACTCATGTTATGTCCAACATATAAGAAGTTGGCTGCTAATATGAAATTTTTCAGAACAACGAAACAGATTAGATCAAGCAATGTCGTCTTTGAGGTGCTATCGTTGAACGAAAATTTTCGTGTTGACCTCTTACGACATTCGTCTTCATGTAATCTTTGAAAAATTTAGGGTTTTCTTTGTTCTCATGTCGTGGCTTCCATTAATAGCATAGGGATCTGATTACTGTCATCAGTTTTTCTTAACTTCTATATTTCGATTTTTTTACAGTCAGTATATTGATGGGTATTGGTGACAGTGAAGTCCCTAATCCGACAGTACTGTCGCTTGATGCTAAATGTCTCACATGAAGACCCTAAAAAAGTCAAGTTGAAAACAGGGGTTCATCACCTAAGAGGAAGATGAACTGTAGTCAGTGTAATTTATATGGAAAATCACAATAAATCTACATGCACTGTAAATCAGGTTAGTTCATGTTACAAGTTACTGTATAAGAATATATGTGGTCGTGATCTCAGTCTTTAAAAACAATAAGAACTATGTTAGTTCACTCATGATTGCGATTTAGGGCACACTTCTGATAGAAAGTGCTAAGTTTCACATTTGTTTACTCATGGTCGCAATTCTTATAATTAATGAAAGCTTTTTGTAAATTTAATGATGAGTGCGACTACGATCACAATCCTTATAAAAAGCTAATTCTTGCGTGCGCACTAAGGTTATAGAGGGTAGTTACATAGTGAGAAAAAAGATGGTCGCAATCCTCATAATAAGGAAGCTAACTCTTGTGTATGCACTAGGGTTTAAAGGGTAGTTATACATTGAGAGAAGAGATGGTCGTAGTCCTCATAATAAAGACTGCGATTATGGTCACAGTCCTCATAAAGACTATGACTATGAGGACTGCTACCACCGTCATGAGAAATGTGAGCATCATCATGAGGGTAAAATTTGCAGTCGAAGTCGTATTTCTCACAAAATCGCAGTCGTATTTATAGAGCACTTTCAGTTGTGGTTATGGTCTATGTTAAAAATTTTAAACGGGATATTATAGTCTTTTTTTGCATTTCGCGATTAAACCCTCGCTAGACACGTGTCTGCAATTTAGTACCTTATAAGAATGAGGCCCAAGTAAAAAAAATTGTAATTGAAGTTTTCTCTCATTAAGTTTTAATATAAGAGGCCAAATCGAAAGCCCCAATTTTAGAATTCTTAATATAAATAATCCAACACCATGTGAGATTGGACTCAAATTGGAGATGCACAATCCGTCCAAGTTGTATCCCTTAAGACTAAATTACACGAATTTGAAGACATATATGCAATTAGGAAATTAACAGGGGTATTCCCCAAAGCATAAGCACCTGTTAGGGTTGAGCGTCGGTTCAAGTTCGATTTTTCCAGTTTTGGAAAAATCGAAAGTGCTCTAACCGAACCGCTTGAACCGAAATTTTGTTGAGAACCAAACCGAACCGAATTTGGTTCAGTTCAGCTTGTTCAGTTGATAGATTATACATATACATATATATATATATATATATATATATATAATATATATATATATATATATATATATATATATATATATAATATATATATTATATATATATATTATATACATATATATACACACATATATATACATATATACAAATATATATAGATAGAGAGAGAGAGAGACTTGTGTCATTACGGAAGGATTCGAGGCCGAATCCTTCCCACTCAAATACTAACATCCGACATCCGAATACAAGATCCACTCCGTTAAAGTTGATCTATATTATTTCAAGTATCTATAAACCAAAAATCAAGTGTTTTGATTACTTTTTGCCCATACATCAAGTAGGAAAAAACGGACGGCCTAAATAGTGAGTTGGTTAGTTTAACGGTATAGAATATTTGAAACCTAACAAAATTGGTTTGTATGAGTTTTTAAATGTTTAAATCATGATCAAATGGCCGGATCGAGAATTTGTATGTCTAAGGACATAGATCTAACCAACCCATTACTTTCGGCCGTCCATTTTGCGCCGCTTGATGGATGAAAGAAAAGTATTCAAAACACATGATTTTTTATTTATAGATACTTGAAATAATGTAAATCAATTTCAACGGAATGAATCTTGCATTCGGATATCGTAGGATTGTATTTGAATGGGAAGGATTCAGCCTCGAATCCTTCTAGAATGACACAAGTCTTTATCTCTTTCTATATATGTATATATACAATATATATACACATTTATACATATATATACAGAAATATGTATATCAGCTGACAGTTGAGAGTCCCTCTCAGCGTGCGGTGATGTGGCGCATTATTTGCCACACCAATAAGTTGTGGTCCGCCTATTGGAATAAGTGAAATTATTAAATACATGCGGTAAAAGGTACTTGTCGTCTATTATTATTTTTTCTCCTATTTCGTTTCTGCTCGTTGTCAGATTTAGGTTTTTCTTTTCTTGACATAAAGTTTTTTCTAAAAATAGCGGTATTGGATCAGGTTTTTTCTTTTTTTTACGTTGCAGACCTAAATCTTTTTCTATTTTAATATCGACGGCGGAGCAGAACACTTCTCCTGCCAATTCAGTTCGCCGTCGTCCCTGATCTCTACCTCCCGATCTAATATGAACCATATATCATCTAGTTCAACTTCCTCACAGAATATTGAAAATCTTGTGAGATCTTTGGATGTGATTAAGAGGTTTTTATTTTACCTTTTTGTTATTTTTCCAATTTTTATATGTAAAAAATTTTGTGTAACGTAGATGGAACTGCAACCTAGTTTTCATTTTACAGAACAATAATCACTTTTACCAAAGTCTTTTTTCAGTAACAATTTCACAGTTTTGTTAATTACGATCTAAGACGCAGTTATTTAATTTAATACACTAAATTGTAAGAACTGCGACTACGGTCGCAATGTGTATTAAAATAATTTTTCCAGTTGTCAAAACTATCTTTACAATTACGACCTTAGTCGTAGTTCTATTTATTATAGTTCAGACGTGTGATGTTCAATTAGTTCTTTTTATACACTAAATTATAAGAACTGTGACTTAAGGTCGCACTATATATTAATGACAATTTTTTCAGTTATTATACATAATTTTTAAAAACCTGGCCATCCTGAGAACTGCGACAAAGGTCGCAGTCTTTTATCCAGAAGTTACAGCTATCTTTACATCTGCGACCTTAGTCGCAGTTTTATTTATTATAGTTCATACGTGATTTTCAATTATTTTTTTATTTAATTCAACAATTTGTTCTGTAGGATCTGAATTCACACGGAGAAATGTCTGGAAACTCAGTTACTCTTTTAGGATAATAGTTTTTCACAGATGATGAAGCATACAACTTCTACAATTCTTATGCAAGGAACAGAGGTTTTGGTGTGTGAAGAAAAGAAATAGATGAGTCACGGAGGCCTCCTCATGAAGTTATTTGCAGAAAATTTTATTGCAATAAGGAGGGTGTGAAGAAGTTGTGTGACAAAAGACAATATAGGCTTACAGTCAACCGTCGAATCGACATTAGAGTTGCGTGTCCTGCTGAAATGCATATGCTTCTTTGTTTATTATCAACCGAAGATTTTGGTTTGTTACCAAGTTTATTGATTCTCATTCACATGAATTATCAAACCCGAATAAGGTCCATCACTTTTACTCTCACCAGACACATCGATCAAAGATTAGCAGAAGTATTATGAGTAATTTGGTTGATGTAGGAATTCGTTCTTCAAATATTTCCCGTCTTGTTATTGCAATGAATCACGGAGAAGGTTATGAAGAAGTAAGCCCGCAACAAGTTATTGATTTTACTCGACACCATAGAAACAACATTGGCCATGAGTTTATTTCGATCATCAAATATTTTCAAGAAAAAGCTGAGTCCGATCCAGATTTTTTTTTTGCAAGTGAAGTTGATAATGCGGGCACACTTAGAAGCATTTTTTGGGCTGATGGAAGAGCAAGTTCCTCGTATTTGAGATTTTGTGATGTGATTATTTTTGACACAACATAAAGGACTAATCACTTGAACCTGCCATTTGCTCCATTCACTGCGACATGGTCGCACTTTACTTATAACGTGATGGAAGGAACTGCGACTTTGGTCGCACACCATTGAAATTTAATCAATGGAACGCGAAAATGATCGCACTCCATTTAAATATATAAAAAAATATTGAACAGTTTATGGTCGCGAACTATTAAAAACTAACCTCATCTGCTTCAACATCGTTAAGATCAATTTCAGCCAGGGCCCTGCTAATGTTTTGGAGGTCCCATCTTACTGCCCGTGAGGTTTTGTCCTCCAAACCATTCCTCTGCTCAAAATAGCAGCCCTTAAACATAACCAATACTGCAACATGTATTATTATATTAGTTTACATAATAAATATTGTCAATATATAAGCAAATTTCATCAATGTTTACCAACTATGATATTCATACTTACAATAATTTGCACGGAGCATCCTTGCGGCTTAAATGTGGTGTGCCTGAAGATGTCCATTGACTCAATCAAGAATTGCCAAACAGTTTTAGCCTAGTATATGATTTTCATCAGCTGAATATTGGCAATTTGTTCTACTATATACCATGACACCGTGCATTTACTGGTAGAAAAGAATAGAGTGGCTGACATATATAAAACGATTATTATTGTAAAGTCTTGAGCTGCAAGTCTTTGTCTGTCTCTTATAATTTCATTTAAAGTCACTTACTGCTCAAGCTGTTCATTCTTGATCACATCTAATTCAGTCCTCCTTCTTTTCTTGACCAGAAGATCATCCAAAGTTTCTTCAATGGATACTTTCGTGATCTTCTTTATATTAGGGAAATAATGTTTTATAACTCCCCATCCTTCATTATACAGGTCATTTCATAATAAAATTGGCCCCATTGATAGGTAGACCAAAAGTAAGGGAAACATCCTCTACTGTTAACTCAATTTTTGTTTGCCGTCCAATTGGAAAGGTCCTTGACTCCCTATCATACTTGTCTATAATTTTCAGCACACTTATGTTTGATTTTAGGCCTTTTTCAGCACAAAACTCCTCATTATAGAAGGCCATGAAAATTGGACCAAACGGGGTCTCCTTCATCGCATTGACAAAATCTACCTGATTGTGATTTTTAAATTTTCTTATGAATTCGCACATAAGCTTTAGGCTCGATCTCATAGAATGAACCTTCAGTTCTTTCTTATCTATAGATGCATAAAAATTAACAACATGAGTATAAAAATCAAGGTCGCAGTACTTTTAAATAAAATTTGAAAAGAAAAAGACTGCGACCTTGGTCGCAACAGTCTTTAATAAACTATAAAACACTTCGACCAAGGTCGCATTGTTATATTACACTGTGACAATGGTCGCAATTTTCTAATTAAATCAAATAATTAATCAATAAGGTCCTTTGTTTCATCATACTGCCACTAGGGTCGCAGTGTCTTATTAAGCTAGCTTAGTAGAACATAAAACACTGCGACCAAGGTTGCACTGTTATATTACACTGCGACAGAGGACACAATTTTCTAATTAGCCCAATAATTTATCATGAAGGGGCCTTTGTATCATCATACTGCTGGTCGCAGTATCCTATTAGGCTAACTTAGTAGAATAGACTGCAATCAGACTCCCAAAAAAGAGAAAAGGGGCAGCAACACTGTGACATCAGTTGCAGAGTTTAAAAAAAAAAATCTTAAAAACCAAACGGACGTTAATAATTTTTAAAAATATTTTTTAATGCGACCAAGGTCACATAAACCTAAGTCCCAAGATAAATAACTGCGACCCAAGTCGACGAAAAAGGGAATGAAAAAAATCACGGTAACCTTGGCCGCTGTGTTAAACATTTAAAAAATTAAAAAAATAAATCTCTAATAAGATCATTAATTCCTATTTTTTTCATCTTAAACCGTGACTTGATTAAAGTTTCAGTGTAAAAAATTAAAAAATACTATTTTAAATCGCATAAATATACTTAATTTTGATTCTTACTTCTTTAAATAAAAAAATAACGACTCTTTTACTCTTATTTGCGACCATAGTCGCAAGCTTTTAAAAAAAAAATTATTTTTAAAAATCAAGATTTTTGAAAAATTTAATAAAAAACAAATTTTCCTGGAAAAATTCAGTTCATCAAACACTTTTAATCAAAGTTAAATTAAAATAGGGAATTTTCTTTAAAAAACAAAAAAAAAAATGGAAATCAAAACTGAAAAAAATCTTACTATTAAGGGTTATAGAACCTCAAAAAATATTTTTTTCTAGGTTTCCCTTTTACCTTTTTCTGCGGATGATTTCTTGGGCGCCATCTTGATAAGATCTTTTTTTTAAAAAAATAAAATGTTGAACGAAAATGATCGAAAATTTAGTATACAATAACACTAAATTTTTCAGATTGATGAACTGAAAATTTCAGATCTGTAATTTTTTTTTTTTGAAGGAAAGGTTTTATATATAATAAAAAGTTATGAGAGAGGGTATTTTTCGTCAAAACGATTGTTGAAGTGACTGATGGCTTATTCCGGCGGGAATTTTCTGACTTTTGTTCGCCAAAATTAATAACAAATTCGTGGCTAAATATGATGCCACGTATCGTCGGCAGAGAAACTCTCTCAGCTGGAATAACCTCATATACACACACATATATTGTAATTCGGTTTTTTCAGTTCGGTTTGACAAATGCAAAATTGAAAATCGAGCCCAACCGAAATTATGATCTCAATACTGACCAAACCGAACCAAATGACACTTCAGAACCGAACCAAATTCGGTCCGGTTCAAAAATTCAGTCCGGTTCGATTTATTCGAATTTTTGCTCACCCCCTACCTGTGCCGATAACTTTGTTTGGCAGTTGTCAACAGTATTCTCACATCCCAATGCATCAAAATTGTCTCGTTTTTATATCCCATAAAATTTGTCTCGTTTTCGTATCCAAGTCAACGTACTACTCTCTCTCTCTCTCTCTCTCTCTCTCTGCCCTCATTAAATTGAATTTCGTTTTCTTTCCTTTATTAAACCTTCCAGTTTTCCTGCTAATATATATATATATATATATATATATATATATATATATATTTTGAACCTTCTAGTTTTAGTTCAACTCCAATAATTATGAGATTGTAATCCGAACCTTTTCTGGGATATTCCCCTTAATCCTTGCTCCCCACAAATCTCTATTTAACTCGCAAGCAAAACACAAGCGGGTGCTCACCAAAAGATCACCCAAACCCAGAAAAGAGAGCAATGGGCTCTCGTGCCTCTCCTCCTCTTTTGCTTGCTCTGCTTGTGAGCTTGCTGTTAGCTGCTCCTCTGTGCATTAATGGAGGAAAGACCAGCGCTTTTGTGAGGAAGGTTGAGAAGACTGTTGACATGCCCCTTGACAGCGATGTCTTCGCTGTGCCTCCTGGCTACAATGCTCCTCAACAGGTGATTTGATGATCACACGTTTTTTTCTCTCTTTTTCTTTCTGGGTATTCAATTTGTAGCACAATCTTTCTGGGAAAATGTTAGCTTTTTAATTATATGGTTTAAAATTTTTTTGTGGGTTGTTCTCTATTTTGTTGTATTTGTGTTAGTATTTCTTTCCCCCCACCGAGAGTCTTGTTAAGTGTTTAGTGTTTTGCCCTTTTCTTATATCGATTCTTTTTTTTTATTTAACTTTTTTTAAACCCTTGATTTGATTTCTTCCTGTTTCTGTGTTTTTCTTGTTTTCTTTTATCTTTCATGAACCGTGATTAATTTGTTCATCATGGGTTCTTTTTTTACTTTATTGGTTGCACAATCTTTTCTGGGAAATTTTAATTATATGGTTAAAAATTTTCATGGGTTTTTTCAATTTTGTTATATTTGTGTTAGTTTTTTCTTTTTTCCATTGTATTGATAACTTTTGCCCCTTTTTTTTTGTATCGATTCATTTCTTTTTCCTGTACCTATGCTTAGTTCATTATTTTATTCTAACTTCTTTCTCTTTCACAGCTTATTAGCATCTTGTTGTTCTCTTTGATTCACAACCAATGATTTTTTCCATCCTCATTGGTTTCACAATCTCTTGTTCTGTTCTTTCTTCTTTCTCAATCGACTGAGTGACGCCCATTATCTCTTCCACTGGTTCAGAATTTTTATGCTTGATTCTCAACTTTGGCCTCTGTTAAGATTTTTTTTTTTCCCCTTTTCATTATTCACTTATTGCCTATGCATTCAATTGATTGACACCCCTTTTTCATTTAGTCATGCTGATGTCTCTTGTTCTTTGTATATGTTACTAGAGTTGTCTTCTGAATTTCTTATTCTATTTTCCTATGCCCAATTCATATTTATGCTTGAAAATTTTCTCTATATGCCAATGATGCAAGCCTCTATCTTACAGTGGTCATATACAAATCATCATGTACATTTTTTATTGTGGATTTTTCTCTTATTTCGATATATGAAGAGGATGAGATTATGTTACTTCACAGGTTCATATAACTCAAGGAGACATTTACGGCGCGGCCGTGACTGTATCATGGGTGACCCAGGATGAGCGTGGCTCTAGCAAAGTTCTCTATGGCACATCTGAGAACAAACTTGAGTTCTCGGCTGAGGGCAAGGTTACTCACTATAAGTACTACACTTACACTTCAGGATTTATCCATCATTGCACTCTTCGAAAATTGAAGGTGAGTTTGTTTGATTCACAGTCGAGTTTACGATTAATTTGAGCAACTAAGTCTCTGTTCTTTTTGCAGCATAGCACAAAATACTACTATGAGGTTGGGGTTGATCATACGCCGAGGAAATTCTGGTTCATAACCCCTCCTGAAGTTGGTCCAGATGTTCCTTATACATTTGGCCTTATAGGTGACTCTTGTT
This sequence comes from Agave tequilana, assembly GCA_038442645.1. Classification (NCBI taxonomy): domain Eukaryota; kingdom Viridiplantae; phylum Streptophyta; class Magnoliopsida; order Asparagales; family Asparagaceae; genus Agave; species Agave tequilana. Next base: position 74,587 of record JAVJIF010021218.1, read on the forward strand.
TCCTTGTTTTTTCTTTGTCTCAAAATTCTTCTTACAACTATGTCCTTTTTTATGTAAGACAACCAAGTTTCATAAGCTTATTTGCCATTCTTTGATTTGTGCTCTAGGTCTCTAAATTTGTGAGTGTAGGGAGTGTTATCTTTCGAGAAATTGTCCATGAACTTTGTTATGTCACCTTGTAGGTTATCTATAGGAATTATTTGAGAAAGTTGCTTAATGAAGGTTTCAAGGATCAGTTCAAAGTTCAAACTATTTGTACCCAACTATGCATTCCGTTTTGATGCGCTCTGCCTTCGTAAAAGTATTCCTTGTAAATGTCAAAGAGTTGATTGTGGTGTCAATATAGCAGCATGCAGTAGAAGCCTATTGTGGTTGCATGTAAGAGGTCTGGAATTAGTTTATTTTACATAAAAGCTTTTTCCATGTTGGTTACCACTTTGTCCAAAAGCTTAAGCTGAGTTGGGCCAATAATCATATTATACCATAACATCCAACAGAATGCAAATCTTGGTCATTGGTAGGATAGTGTATGCATCAACCCGAGATTTGCTTGTACTTGTGTGGCTAATTTTCTGACATGTGCAGTGCACATGTATAATTATGGGAGCCATAAATGAAATGGCAAGCACATGTTTTGTTTTGGTCATAATGTCTTTTTCATTAAAAAACAATCAGCCATATCTTTTTTCAGGTTGATAGTATGACCTACCAAATTATGGGTTTCTATTTTTCAAGGTGGCCGGTAGACAACCGTACACGAGCCTGTTAGTTTACTCTGAAGAGTTTGCATTATGTACAGAGAAGATAGTTATTTCTTAATGATTTATCGGTTATTGTGCTTGTGTTCAAAGGTTTCAGGATTTTATTTATTGTATTGAAGTCAATAAATTCGAATTTTCTGTGGCTATATTACTTTTGTGGGGATCTCTGGATAACATTGTATAAACATTCAATACTGAAAAGTACTGGCTCATTCTTCAAAACTTATTTGTGTATGACTTATAGAAACGAGATCAACTTACATATCGATTATTAAAACTAGATCAATTTTATGAAAGATTTAGCAGGGAGTATTGGAAAAGTCCTTGCTATATTTAACCTCAAGTTCTGATAACAGTAATGAAGGGTATGCTGTATTTTATTCAAGATGTTTCGAAGGATTCAATGGATTTCTATTGCTTGGTTTGATTTTTTTTTAAATTTGTTTAACATTGGCCTTAACCGGACTTGGACCTAGGACTCCACAAACCCACTCCCATCTTTTTACCTGTGAGCTAGGTCTCATTGGCGGTTTGAATCTTAGTAACATAATTATGTATAGTTTCCCATTATACACCACCAATGATGTCATTACTGAATGGAATAAGCTGGATATGTTCTTTCCCATTATATACCCATTTTATTCGGTTGATATGTAATGTACCTGTGTCAATAGTTTCTATACATAGTCGTGAGGCTCTCTTATGGCACTTCTAATGCTTATTTACACAGTTTCATGTAATTCTCATCATAACATATTGCGAGCAGGGGATCTTGGACAGAGTTACGACTCAAATAGCACGCTTACTCATTATGAGATGAACCCAATGAAAGGCCAGACTGTGCTGTTTGTTGGTGATCTCTCTTACGCGGATAACTACCCCAACCACGACAACGTTAGATGGGATACATGGGGCAGGTTTGTTGAGAGGAGCACTGCATATCAGCCTTGGATTTGGACTGCAGGAAACCATGAGCTTGATTTTGCTCCTGAAATTGTAAGTGGGAAATCATGATACCATTTCTCATTCCGCTGATATTGGTTTACTTTTGCATCTATTATGTTGAACTTGTACCTGCACCTTTGTTGTACAACTTCTTTACGTCTGACATCTATTGGAGAATCATGGTTACGTGATCAAGTACTATAGCACCTTAATTTCTACTGGATAAAAATCAAGATTGGAATCTTTTTCCTTCTCTGAAGTTTTAGGGTTTAACCTAGACTATTTCGGGATCAACATATCCTGGAGGGTTTTCAAATAAAAAATTGCAGTTCATAAAACCATTTAAATGATATCTAAATGAGCTAATAAAATGTAATAGATTCGAGCAGTTCTTAATTTGAAATATTAATCACTTGAAATATTTAATATTCTTGCAGGGTGAGACCGAGCCATTCAAGCCATTTAGACACAGGTATCATGTTCCCTATAAAGCTTCTGGAAGCACGGCTCCGTTCTGGTATTCCATCAAGCGAGCCTCCGCACACATCATCGTCCTGGCATCATATTCAGCATATGGTATGAATTCATGACAGATCTCTATGAATTGTCTTCTGAAAAGGATACATCATCAGTTTGCGTTTTTTTTACTAGAACGATACTTTAATCCGTTTTCTTATTCAAATAATCGATAATCCATGGCAAGGACTTTCTAGTCTTTACTGATACATGTTATTATTCTTTTTACAGGTAAATACACTCCTCAGTACAAGTGGCTTGAAGGTGAGCTACAAAAGTGAACAGAACTGAGACACCGTGGCTAATTGTTCTTGTACATTCACCATGGTATAAAGTTACAACTATCATTACATGGAAGGAGAATCCATGAGAGTAATGTTTGAACCATGGTTCGTAAAGTACAAAGTTGATGTTATGTTTGCAGGTCATGTCCATGCCTATGAACGCAGTGTAAGTGGCAATAAACTTTTTTTGCTTTATAAAAATGCATGATTGCAATTTTCTTTTTTTACCCGTGAGAAGCTACATGATTGATCACTGACTCCATAGAAAAATAAGGGACCAATTCTTTTGAAGCTTAGATGATACTATTTGGAAGAGCATGAACACGGTTTGTGCTTTACATTTTCTACGTTGCAGGAACGCGTATCAAATGTTGCATACAACATTGTGAACGGGGAATGCATGCCAGTTCGTGATCAGTCTGCACCTGTGTACATAACTATTGGTGATGGAGGAACCTCGAGGGTCTCGCCACTAAGTATGCCTGACTAGTTACCAAGTCTTTTTTCCCTAACATTTTTCTTTAAAAGAAAATGTTTTCCTTTTCGTGTGTTTTCTTGTATCGTTACTGATGATCCAAAACTGTAAGATCTCTCATCAGATAGATTGACCAGACCATTTTCCCATTTTTTGTGTTGCAGCATGACAGAGCCACAGCCAAAGTACTCTGCATACAGAGAAGCCAGCTTTGGGCATGCCATTTTTTCGATCAAGAATCGGACCCATGCCTACTACAGCTGGCACCGGAACCAGGATGGATATGCAGTAGAGGCTGATTCCATGTGGTTTCACAACCGGATTTATAATGCGGTGGATGAGTCCGTTACATCTTCATGATGCGTGATCTGTTGGTATTTCATCGTAAACCATTGTTCTTAGTTTTAGAGGCATATTTTTCCCCACATCTAGGTCGGGAATTCTGTGATTGAGTTCTTCGACAAACTTATTGACTGGATATCAATAAAGATAATTTGGCATAATTTTGTTGTCGATTTCATCACAATCAAACTTCATAAGTTCTGACATGCATCCCTTTTTTTCCCCATTCAACGTCTGTTACATTTTAGAACTTGAAACTAAGAAAGGTTAATGAAATCTATGCAGCAGGAACCATAAGATCAAGATTATCACTGAGCCCATAATAAATATCACTGCAACTTCAGAAACACTCTAAAACTGAGAACAATGGTGTCTGATTGAGGGTTGTGTCAATTTTGTTGACACATCGATGATACAGACAACTGTAACAGAAAATAGAGGTGAAATAACTAAAGAGGGGAGGGATTTTTATATATTGCCTCTGTAGTGATGAACTTGATTGCTCAAAACATAGCTAGAGGTGTTTTAGAATTAATGCTGGGATTTATAAGAACCTTTAGAGCCTGCTTCTGAAAAGAAGATATTTTTCTTTTCCTTTCTTTTTCTTTTCTTTTTTCTTTTTTATGTGGAAACAGAAATAAGAGATTTCTTGGGTTGAAATAAAATATATTTATTTCCCTATATGGTAGATGGGGCAAAATATTGGGCATATATAAAAGGATTGGGGATTTTAGGTGAGTTATTTGCCTGATATTGACCCATTTTGAATTTTCACTTGGTCTAAAATTACCAAAACTATATTGGCACTGGGTAAACTTATTGGAAAAATAACAAAATATTTAAGAATATGATTTTACTGAGAGGATGAATCAAGACGCATTTGTTTTCGAGGAGATTTCGTTTTAGCCACCTACATCAACCCGTAATTAGGAAAATTCTCTCACAAAATTTAATTCGTTTCAGCTACCTCTTTTTTTTTAAAGAAAGAGTGAGCACTGTAGGTTGAACAATCTGCGGAACAATTTGCAGTGCGATGCAATTTTGCTCAAAAAATTGAAATCGCACGGCATCGCTAAGGTACTGTAACCAACTGAACCCGCGTGATGTAGTGCGGTGCGGTTCGATTTTAACCATCGGTAGCGAGCCCAAGCGAAGAGGAGGAGAAGGGTGGAGGTTGGGAGAGGAGGAGGAGGGGGGCCGAGGGAGGAGGGGAAGGAGGGGTGGGGGGGAGGTTGGAAGGAGAGGAACAGTTCGGTTCGGTTTACTGCTTCCCCAAAAAAATTCAGAATCGAATCGAACCAAACCTTATCTCAAACTGCACCGAATAGTGCGGTTTGGCGGTGAATCGAACCTAATGCTCACCTAGCGCGCCTACGTGTCAAGTGCAGAAGCGCTACTGAGGGTTGCCGCCAATGTGTCGAGCGCAGAAGCGCTGTTGAGCATGCTTTAGAGCGGGGAAAAGGCTTAAATTTTTCCTACAGTATTAAGCTGAGTACTGCAATCATGATCGCACTTCTCACAAAAATGTCCTATTTCTGAGTCTTTATTAGGATTGGGACCATGAGTCGCAATTCTCACAAAATATCATATTTCTGAGTCTTTACATGATCACATTTCTCTTTATTAGGATTGCGACATGATCGCAGTTCTAAAAAAAATGCATATTTTTGAGTTTTTATAAAACTGTGACTGTGATCATAGTCTATGCCATATTTT
>JAVJIF010021220.1:0-59647 GCA_038442645.1 Agave tequilana
AACCTGGTCGTTGCCGGGCGAGTCACCGTTACAGTTGTTGTGGTGCGGTTCTTCGCTGTCGGACTGCATAGGACGGTAGCCAGGGTCCTGGGGAAGACCTGGCTGCAATCTGGAGGTCTCGCGCTCGCCGGAAGGGCCTGGAATCGCCGCTCGCCCGCTGCCTGCGCTGCTGGTCTGGTTCTGGATCTGCTGTGCGCGTCGCCGGGCGAGTCGCTGCCCGCGGTCGCTGTGGTGTCGTTCCTCGCCATCGGACTGCACGGGAGGGTGGCCAAGGCACTGGGGAAGTCACCGTGTCAGTCTCCGACGACGGGCTTGCGTGGATCAGGAGAACGGCCTGCTCGCTCGCTTGTGCGCATCAGGGCCCGTCGGAGATCGCCGAACAAATCTGAAATGCTGTAGCACGCAGCCAACACATACAAATAAATATAAATACATGCTAAATACCCACACGTGCATACGAACATATGCACGTACACGTACATATACACGTATACAAGCAAACACATACATACATACATGCATACTTAAATAATGCCACGCATATTAATATAAGTACATACACTTATTAAATGACATACCCATCCACATAAATAATAGTACCATGCATATAAGTTTAGATACATTACTAAACCATTATATAAAACACATAAATATATAATTAACATGAATGGAAGAGAAATGAAGTGGGAGAAGGAAAGCAACTCACCTAAATGTGGTGATTTGCAGCGCACCGACGGAGGCTCCGACGGAGGCGTACGGGGCCGCGGAGGGTGTCGTTGGGTAGAGGAGTTCACCATGAAGGCGTGGGGAGCGTTCGCGCTCGCCGAAGTCGATCAACGGCGTCCCGCGGAGAGCCCGAAATGGCTCGGAGTAGGATTTGCCGCACATGAAATAAAACACACATTGATTTAATTAACTCACATCTAAGTTTCCCCACACAAAGAATAAAACACACATTAAAGGATATATCAAGCGCATCTTTTGACGCTTAAATCTGGAACACCACCTATGAGGCGTTCCTCACCTGTTCTCATCTTGCAGTTGAAGCACAATATGGTTGCACAAAATGCACATAAACACCAACTTCAATAGCCTTCGACAGGATTCTCTAGAAAATAAAAGCATCCTACTACAAATATAAAAGCGTCAAGAACAAAACAGATAACCAAAACAATGACATTTCTACTGAAATTTAAAAGCCACAAAAAAAGAAAATTGAAAGAATTAGCAGACCTGTTGATTCGTTACTCGGCCAGGCTTGATGGGGGCGCTGGCTGGTCAGGATCCATGTGTGTTGCCGCGTTGGATCTCTACTCACTGTCCCGTGCTAGTTGCGCGCCGCCGGAGGGGATCCATTCAGGGGACTAGAGCAAGAGTAAGAAGATTCATTTGAGAGAGAGATTCTAACGGGCAATAAAAAGGATTGATTTTGAGTGATGAATTGGATCTGAGATCTGCTAAAAAAAAAGAGGAGAAGAGGTAAGAGGCGGTTGGAGTGGATTTGGACGCTGGAGGAGGGGGATCTGCTGCCGTGCGCCTGGCCAAGGGCGGCTGGAGGAACTGCGGACGCTGGTGGGTGCGGATCTCACCAGAGTCGCGGCTGGATGCGGCAGTGAAGGAGGGAGGCGCTGGACTGGCGGTTCTGTGCTTGTGTAAGGGCGCACCTAGGCTGTGCGCGCTCGGGCTCGCCTGAGATAGGAGGGGACGCCAGGTGATGGCTGGGCTGCTGCCGAGGGGCGGGGGTCCTGGTGATGGCGCTCAGGTGAGAGGGGAAGGAGCTCGGCCTGGTGTTGAGATCGGGGTTGGGGGAGAAGGTCGGCGGCTGGAGTTGTGAAGGAGGGAATTATGATAGGATTAGTTATAGTTTTGATTAGGTTTAGGGTTAATCTAACGGTTAGGAAGAGACCATGTTTATATATATGGTTTGGATTTATTAGGTATAGAGTATTGGAGTTATAGGTAATGGGTAGTGGGTTTTTGATCCAAATGGGTTTGGATTCAATTAGGCTAATGGTTTAGATTAGGAACGGGTCAAGGGCCATGGAATCCAAACGGGTATTATCGGGTATGGGTCACCAATGGGTATTGGATCTAAAAGAGGATAACATGTAGGCACAAGAATACAAGGGAATATGGCATGAATAGAATCAAGAGTAAGTGAAACATACCACTACAAAATAATCCAACATTAGTAGCAACATTGCCTTAATCAAAATAATAGTATTAATAATGCCAATAACATCACGCGATGCTTAATTACAAAATAATAGAACACTAATATTAATTAATAAACATCAACAATAAAATAAAGATAACACTGATAGAAATAACATAAATAATAAAGGAAGAATAATTTGTCTTATATTATCTGAAAATAATTTTGCATATCCAACAATAATAATCTCAAGAGAAATAAATTATCTTGATTAATTAGAATAATCGGTAAATCAAATAAATACTTTAGGATATGAAAATACTGTATTACTAGGTAGGGATCTTACACTCTACCCACCTTATTAAAAATTTCGTCCCCGAAATTCAAATAAAGCAGGGGATGGTAAACGAATCCCAAAAATCCAAGAAGAAGACAAACAAACTTCACGTCGCTACTCGGCACATCATAATTCCACCACGCTTCCGCTGCGCACTCTGATCTCTGTTACCAGCTTCAACATGGAGTAACCGATCTCAGGAGATAGAATCAGGAGGAATGAATGGGAAGGGAGGATGAAATCAAGATGGACATCCAAATCACTCTAATTGAAGTGTTGGAATCATGAATATCAACAGATCAAGATATAATTCCAAAGGGAGGACGATCAATTTCCAAAGGAGTCAATATTATCACGTGGATAGTATATGTATATTGCAGTGTCAACATAACTGTTTCAGGTTACAGGTAGGAACTAGGTTCTCCTTTTATGTCGAACCTGGCTCTGATACCACTCTGTAACGTCCCGACGATCCTAAAGATACGGAGACGTTATGGCGACGCATATACGCGAGGAAAATACCCCACGTATACACGCTAAGCCTCAATTGTAACCTGAAACAAGCTATAAATCTAAACGTAATAATCATGACTACTGCAATACCACATATAAACAACCACGCATGATATCATATGAATCAAGAGATAGAAGAATGACTGGAATAAGAACTGAACTGATATGACAAGAATCAGGAAATAATATGAAAGCTAAAAAGATAAGAGTACCAGAATAGAATAGGAAGAAGCTCCAGCTATTCGCGAAGCATACGGCCTCAACGACACCTGCACAAAGGAAACCAACCGTCTAATATCTGGACGTGCAAATCCAGGGTCGTCAGAACGCGACCATAATGAGTGTGTGTGTAAAGGGAAAGCTCGTGCAGAAGAAACAATGTGCAAATAGTAATAAGAGCAACTACAGATAAAAGAGGCCATATAACAGATAAATAACAGAACTGTAATAAACATAATAACAACACGAATAAAGATAGGCAACAACTGATCAATAGTAAGCAAGCAACTGATGTCACAATAGGTAACCTATCATATGTCACTAGGCTGGTATCCAAGTCTGGTCAAGGTTATAGTTATATGTCTATCACAGTAATATAAATATACAGTCAGGTGATTAATGTCAGTCACAATACATTAACAGTTTATTTTCATTTATTATGTCAGCGAACACCAATTGCCACCTGTAATAGACGCATCCCATACTACGCCTACTACATGTGTCAATCAGGGTCCTAAGTTATTGAAATCAATGGAAGAGACTTTGTCCATGCTTTAGGTGGGTCCCGTACATACCCGGGACCACGGCCCAGATGCCTGGCGCTGAACCAGGCCCTACCGCCAGGTAGTCAGTAACAGTAACAGTACTCACAGTAACACTGTGGAACAGTAAACTCACAGTAGCACTGTGGAACAGTAAACAGATGGATGTCAGTCATCCCCCGGAACCCTGCAGTGGAACCGTAAGTCGGCTGCGCAATCTGTATCCTAGGTCCACCCAAAATACAGACGCTGTCTCCTCCATCAATTTCCTCAATCCCGGTGTAAGTAGTCCGTTTACATTATTATTTATTTAATTCAGTTACATCAGTCAATGTCTATATTATCTAAAACATTGGGACGATACGGTGACAGTAACAATAACAGTACAGTAACAGTCAATCAGTAATCGTATACACGGTGAACGATATCAGTAACAGTGAACAGTAACAGTAACCGTGTATACGATGAACAATGGGACTGTACAGAGTGTTACGGTCAAACAATACTTTCCCATAACTTTCAGTAACATAAATAATATAACAGTAACAGTCTAGCTACTGCTCAATAAACATTCTCAACTAAAGGACCATAATCTCATCCATCCATGTTAAAGAGATATCAATAACTAATCCATCAACTTATAGTCTCAATACAATTCTCATGAATCACTAAGTATCAGTCCGTATCAGTGCAATCCAAAACGGTGACTATCATATCAATGAATCTGTAATTAGTCCTCTCCTCAACACCAATATGTTCTAATCCTATACCCTCAACAACTGAGATCAAATAATAACTATTATCAAACTCCAAGATGTAGATCACCATCATAATAAGTCATCTCTGTTAACTGAAATAATCAATAACCAATCATGAAGTATATGGTATGTCCTCGAGATCAACAAGTCAATACATTTGAATTATATCTAAACAGTCAACATCCTCAATAAGTAATCTAGAATATCTACTCTTGATAATCAACATCAATAACATAGCATCTAACAGATCCCAAATGCCTGCAACGTCAATCTCACCACAATACAAGACAGGCTCCAATAAAAAGGAATATAGATCCTGGGTAACCTCTAACTCAAGATCAATTTAAGTCACAACTCAACTAATCCAGTCATATCTGATATGTCCTCAATACTCAACTAATAAGTTAGGTCTAATTACTGATCATCATACAATGTAAATAGCATAAGTCCCAGATCAATCCAAAGTCATCCTATCTAACTTACATTCCCAACAGTTACATGATCGTCAAGTATCAATATACATCAATGAATTTGATATAATAATTGTCATTCCAACATATATCAATATCAGCACTAATCCCCTCACTCTAACATACAACTCGAAATCTCAAATCCTCAAGAGTTCACATTTCTATTAAGATCAACATGATATCCCAATACTCGGTATCACAACATATACATGCATCTAAGTTCTATTAGATCAAGTCATTACCACCAATATCCATCTCAAATACCCTCATGCTACATCCTGATATGTCTACAACAATATTCTAGATATACATAGGACCATGAGGGTTCTAACATGTATCAATAATCATGCATATCATATCCCTATACACAAACATGAAAAAATAACAGGAGATGACCGTCCACCTTCATGCTCGGTGATCTCTACACAATAAAACATGTATATGCCTCCTCTCTCTCACACAACAAAGTATACAAGTTCTACATTCACTCTACATACACATTAAAATACATCTATAAACCAATGCATATAATAATGAGAGAGAAATAGAAAGAGGGAGAGAAACACTCACATCGGGAAACCTGGTCGTTGCCGGGCGAGTCACCGTTACAGTTGTTGTGGTGCGGTTCTTCGCTGTCGGACTGCATAGGACGGTAGCCAGGGTCCGGGGAAGACCTGGCTTTAATCTGGAGGTCTCGCGCTCGCCGGAAGGGCCTGGAATCGCCGCTCGCCCGCTGCCTGCGCTGCTGGTCTGGTTCTGGATCTGCTGTGCGCGTCGCCGGGCGAGTCGCTGCCGCGGTCGCTGTGGTGTCGTTCCTCGCCATCGGACTGCACGGGAGGGTGGCCAAGGCACTGGGGAAAGTCACCGTGTCAGTCTCCGACGACGGGCTTGCGTGGATCAGGAGAACGGCCTGCTCGCTCGCGCTTGTGCGCATCAAGGGCCCGTCGGAGATCGCCGAACAAATCTGAAATGCTGTAGCACGCAGCCAATACATACAAATAATATAAATACATGCTAAATACCCACACGTGCATACGAACATATACACGTACACGTACATATACACGTATACAAGCATACACATACATACATACATGCATACTTAAATAAATGCCAACGCATATTAATATAAGTACATACACTTAATTAAATGACATACCCATCCACATAAATAAATAGTACCATGCATATAAGTTAAGATACATTACTACACATTATATAAAACACATAAATATATATTAACATGAAATGGAAGAAATGAAGTGGGAGAAGGAAAGCAACTCACCTAATAATGTGGTGATTTGCAGCGCACCGACGGAGGCTCCGACGGAGACGTACGGGGCCGCGGAGGGTGTCGTTGGGTAGAGGAGTTCACCATGAAGGGCGTGGGGAGCGTTCGCGCTCGCCGAAGTCGATCAACGGCGTCCCGCGGAGAGCCCAAAATGGCTCGGAGTAGGATTTGCCGCACATGAAATAAAACACACATTGATTTAATTAACTCACATCTAAGTTTCCCCACACAAAACAATAAAACACACATTAAAGGATATATCAAGCGCATCTTTTGACGCTTAAATCTGGAACACCACCTATGATGCGTTCCTCACCTGTTCTCATCTTGCAATTGAAGCACAATATGGTTGCACAAAATGCACATAAACACCAACTTCAATAGCCTTCGACAGGATTCTCTAGAAAATAAAAGCATCCTACTAACAAATATAAAAGAGGCGTCAAGAACAAAACAGGATAACCAAAACAATGACATTTCTACTGAAATTTAAAAGCCACAAAAAAAGAAAATTGAAAGAATTAGCAGACCTGTTGATTCGTTACTCGGCCAAGGCTTGATGGGGGCGCTGGCTGGTCAGGATCCATGTGTGTTGCCGCGTTGGATCTCTACTCACTGTCCCGTGCTAGTTGCGCCGCCGGAGGGGATCCATTCAGGGGACTAGAGCAAGAGCAAGAAGATTCATTTGAGAGAGAGATTCTAACGGCAATAAAAAGGATTGATTTTGAGTGATGAAATTGGATCTGAGATCTGCTAAAAAAAGAGGAGAAGACGTAGAGAGGCGGTTGGAGTGGATTGGGACGGCTGGAGGAGGGGATCTGCTGCCGTGCGCCTGGCCAAGGGCGGCTGGAGGAACTGCTGACGCTGGTGGGTGCGGATCTCACCGGAGTCGCGGCTGGATGCGGCAGTGAAGGAGGGAGGCGCTGGACTGGCGGTTCTGTGCTTGTGTAAGGGCGCACCTAGGCTGTGCGCGCTCAGGCTCGCCTGAGATAGGAGGGGACGGCCAGGTGATGGCTGGGCTGCTGCCGAGGGGCGCGGGGGTCCTGGTGATGGCGCTCAGGTGAGAGGGGAAGGAGCTCGGCCTGGTGTTGAGATCGGGGTTGGGGAGAAGGTCGGCGGCTGGAGTTGTGAAGAGGGGAATTATGATAGGATTAGTTATAGTTTTGATTAGTTTTAGGGTTAATCTAACGGTTAGGAAGAGACCATGTTTATATATATGGTTTGGATTTATTAGGTATAGAGTATTGGAGTTATAGGGTAATGGGTAGTGGGTTTTTGATCCAATGGGTTTGGATTCAATTAGGCTAATGGGTTTAGGATTAGGAACGGGTCAAGGGCCATGGAATCCAAACGGGTATTATCGGGTATAGGGTCACCAATGGGTATTGGATCTAAAAGAGGATAACAGGTAGGCACAAGAATACAAGGGAACATGGCATGAATAGGAATCAAGAGTAAGTGAAACATACCACTACAAAATAATCCAACATTAGTAGCAACATTGCCTTAATCAAAATAATAGTATTAATAATGCCAATAACATCACGCGATGCTTAATTACAAAAATAATAGAACACTAATATTAATTAATAAACATCAACAATAAAATAAAGATAACACTGATAGAAATAACAATAAATAATAAAGGAAGAATAATTTGTCTTATATTATCTGAAAATATTTTGCATATCCAACAATAATAATCTCAAGAGAAATAAATTATCTTGATTAATTAGAATAATCGGTAAATCAAATAAATACTTTAGGAATATGAAAATACTGTATTACTAGGTAGGGATCTTACATTAACTGAGCCTTGTTCCAACAATGTTGCGGAATACAATGCTCTCTTAATCTGAATGCATATTGTCGATGAGATTAGTGTTAAAAATCTTGAAGCATACGGTGACTCAAAACTCATCGTCAACCAGGTTCGCGGGGAATACGAAGTCAGACATGAAGACTTGGCATCCTATCATAATGCAACTGTCTACATGGTAGAGAGGTTCAAAAACTTCTACATCGACCATGTACCTTGCTAGCAAAATGTGCATGCAGACGCACTGGCATCTCTCGTTACTTCCTTGGCTCTTCCAGTCGGAGCGGTAGAGAAAATACTCATTTACAGTCACGACTTGTCTTTTCCAAGATTCACTTTTGAAGATAATCAAAAGCCGTTGGAGACCTTCAAGTCAAAGAAACTCTAGAGACTTTAACAGGTCTAGAGCTCAGGGATTGGCAATTCCCGTACATTGACTATGCATTGTACGACATCCTGCCTGATGACCCTAAAAAGGCGGCTGCCATTAGAAGAAAAGCCTCTAAATTCTATTACAATGCAATCACAAGAACACTGTATCATCAATCGCATGATGGAGTCCTCCTCCGCTGCCTGTCACACAAAGAGGCATAGGAAATACTCAAAGAAGCTCATGATGGCATGTGTGGAGCTCATCATCCTAATCCAAGCTTGGAATCGACTCTAAAGCTTAAGATATTTTTGGCCAAAGATGATCTCTGACGCCATTGCTTATGCCAAGCGATACCACGCTTGTCAGATCCATGGTGACTTCATTCATCAGGCATCGGGACATCTTCGCCTTTGATAGGTAGTCAAAAGTGCATATTTATCATCATATTTCCCTACTTATTCTTTTATAAAGCACTGCTACGTAACGTTTTATTGATTAGTGTTGTGCAGGCCTTGAGTAATTGAAGAATAAATAAATGAAGCCCTATTAAAGCCAAAAGCCTACAATAAATATGAAAATAAAGATTAATTAGGAAAATAAAGGAAGCATCTTTTCTATCTCATTTAAATTTGGGTTTTAAATTAAACCTAGAGGAGGAGAAGGATAGGACAAGATGAATCATCATCCTAATTAAAGATAGAGATGGACTTTTATTTGAACCAGGTTGCTTGCACCACAAAATGAAGATAAGGAGAGAAAATCTGAATTTATTTGGATTCAGGCTGAACACTCTTTAGTATTTCAATCATAACTTTCTCTATCGAAACGCAAAGTTGATGATTCAAAATACTCCAGAACGAAGACTTGAAGGACTACAACTCTTACGTTGATCATACTTTCCATTCAGCCGTCTAATGATTCATATTCACCAATCAACCTGATAAAAAGTTGTAGATCAGAATTGAACTTCTACATAAAATTCTGGATAAGTCAAATCAAGTTTGGAGATAAGAGAAGAATTAAAATTCAGAAATATTTAGCTCCTCCTATCTTCATACGCTTCTTATCTCTCTGGTTTTCTTCAATAAAAAGGACCCCCTTAGTACATACAGAGCACCTGATCCAGAGAGAAGAAAAATAAGGCTAGGGTTAAGGATTTAGGATTTTTTGTTAGATTAGTTTAGCCTCTTTTAAGTTCTCTTCTTTGTAATTGCTGTTGGCTTTAGCTTGGCTATTGTAAGGAGAAAGGAGAAGGAGCTTGTACCCAAGAATTGCATCAATAAAGGTTATCTTTTCTTTTTTATGTTCTTATTCTTGTTCTTTTAATTTCAAGTCTACCTTTTTATTTCTTTGTTCTTGGTTTGGTTTTTGGTGTTGTCTTTAATCTTTATTCCTTCCTTTTCTTTTTTTTAAAGATCTTAAAAATAAAAAGATGGATAAAACAAAAGGATGCTCGGCTAGAATAATTCTAGGGTAGCTAATCACTAGATCGACTAGGGTTGATCTAGGGTTAGTTGATTAGTCTAATGATTTGCAATCTAGGGTTAGATTAATCCTTTGAAGTTTAGTGATGATAGTCCAACTTAATGATTTAGATAATTAGGGTTCAGCTTAGATTAGAGTAGGGGTGGCTTTAGATTAAGTTTAGGGTATGGTTTGACATAGTTTAATAATTAGGGATTGGTTTTGGCTTAGGATAAAATTAGGGTTTGGCTTGGCGTAGTGTAGACAAGTTAAGTTAGACATCTTACTCTTCTTACTTAGGGTTAACAATTTAGATGAATATTTTATTATTTAAAAGGATACAACCCCTACATCGTGACTAGTCGTGAAGGTAGATTAGCGACCTAGACTCTCCCTCTTGATTAGATCTACTTTCTTATTTCAAAATACAACCAACCTTTCTTCTAAGTCTGGACTACAGATATACCGTGCTGCCAACGCTTCCATCGCCTTCCTCCCAGTGGAACACAATCCGCTTTGGCTCTTGCTACAGCAGATAGAATTGAATAACGAGAAGAATCTAACCTTCTAATTCTTTGATTATTTGTTTTTATTTTTGTACATATTTATTTTCTCGTTTAAGTTTCAATCAAATTTTGGCGCTATTGCTGGGGAGGAACGACACGGTAATATCTAACCCTAATTTATTGTTTCTGTTCTACAGGGCCATCAAAGGGAGTTTCTAAGGTTAGTTTACTGCGCACCTAAATTTTAATTTAACCTAGTTTTATGTCCTAGCAGAGATAGTTTAACCCTAGTTCTAATTAAAAAATAATTAAATAATAATATAAAATATTATGGACACTACATGCTGACCTGATCGAAACCCAAAAAAAAAAATTTTAGACGTTGCATCTAGGGACATTATCTATTTTTCTCTTTTTTTATTTTATTGTTGGTGAGTGCTGGAGACCAAAGGTGCGTGACACATTGCATATAGAATAGGAAACACCCTTGTTTGACTTAGTTCAATATAGTGTGTTTTGATTCTTTTGTTTGACACGTACACATTTAAATATTTTAAGGGCATAACCCATAAGTAACATAAGGTGGGGATTTCATCACCCTTTTTTAGCCCACAAACCACATTTCGTGCGCACACCATCCTAACCTTAACTAAAATTTGATTAGACTTGGCCTTAGGTTGACTTCAGACTCATTTAGGAGGTTGACCGAAGGAGGAGGTTGTTCAAAATAAACTTTTCCCAAATCGGTGTCTAGGAAAGGGATTAAGGGCTAAAAGCCCGAAGGTTAGTGGTTACTTAATTAAGGAACATTTTTGATGGATAACCTCCCACTAACCTTGCCACCTACCTGGCCGATTAACTAGTGGTTAGGGTTGGTAATAGACCTCCCGAGGATAACCTAAAGTTAGGAGTAGTCCAGGTCTAAGATTTACCCTATCTTAGGTTAGAATTTTTTATTTGTTTGTTTATTTATTTGTTTTTCTTTATTTGTTTTTGATATTTCTTGTGTGATATGGCTTATAACAACAAATTTTCTAACTTTAATGATAATCCATATTACTCCCCCGACCTCTTTTGAATCAGATATTACCAACCCGACATATCATAATTTTAACCAGCCAAGCATGCCTAGTTAGTCTTATCCAAATCAACATATGCCCAACCTCAATTTTATGAAACAAATTGGAATAATCATCTCTACTCCTCACCGAGTCAATGGGGATACAACAACCCTGAGCCATATTGTCAACCACCTTTCCAACCATCATCTTCGTATACTTCTTTTCCCACACACCAATAGAAGAACCTACCTACTTGGAAAAGAGTATAAAATCCATGATTCAGTCCCCAAATAATCCATTCGATAGGTTAGAAAAAAAATAGATCGTATGCAAGGTTTAATGAATGACCAAATTTCTAAACTTTCAAACATCCTTGAACTAACTAACCAAATTAGGAGCCAAGAATCATGGTGTCCTGAAGACCTTGATCAAGATTCAATTTCATCGCACCAATGTGAACTTGATCAATCCCAACCCTTGGACAAATTAGCAAGTTTTAACTTTAATGAGGTTGAACTTGATTGTGATTGCGAACCTGATCCTCAACTTTGTGATCTAATTTCAAAGTTTAAATCTATATTAACTCCGGTGTCTTTACCTAAGTTGGACCCAATTCCCGAGCCAACATTAATTCCAATACCTGTATATTATGAAATTGGATCACCTATTTTGGATGGTCACATTCATTTAATGGATCATAAATACGAACTTAAATTCTTTGATTTGGAGCACACCCTTGAACCAAACCCGACTCTCGAAACTAATTAGATTTTTCTGAGCCGTTGTTGGTTCCCAATCCTATCATTCTTGAGCCCAAATTAATCACTTCATTAAGTAAAATTTTATTGTTTGATCAAGGTGTAGACAATGATGATCCTGAGATGGTATTCCAAGATTGGTCATACAACCGAGATAGTTTTAATGCTAGGGTGTTGCATTATCCTATTCATTTGAGGGATAATAACAATGTACATAGGAAAGAGGTCATAAAAGATAGGTTCCTTGATGATCCACAAGATTTAGATTGGGTAGCAATGCTTGGTCAAATCTTGCCACCACCGGAACCACCACTGTTGGGGAGATTCTGTCTCCTCGTTTTAAAATACCGCAAGTGCACGGTCGTTCGATGTAGCACTTGAGGGTCGGTCCACAGGGACAGGTGGTTCTTTTGGTTATGACACTTCTACACGAATGGATCAAAAGATGTATGAACTTTGTGAGCTATGTGAATTAATTATAATAAAAGAAAAGTCAAGCACTTAGGATCGAATCCCCTAAACTAGCATCAAGCGGACAATTTGATCTCCATATCAGTTTGTATTACACACCAAATCCCTATGTCTAAGAGGCACATTAATTTTGAACACTGGATTTAAGCACGAGCTATTATCCAGTTACATAGTCCATCAAAGATAAATTAACTAAATTAAACAAATAACATGACGGCAATAAAGCTCTAAGCATGAACCATTAACCCCCGATACATAGCCTGTCAAAGATCTAATCATTCTAGAAATTAATTCCTAAAAGTTATAGATCAATTGGTGTGCATACGTCATAAATAGGAGAACGACTCAGTCCACAAGAGTTAAGTCTAGGTTCATCTCCCCTAAGTACTCGTTGAAAAATTACCTACTCATATTAAATTAATAGTAAGCTAAACTAATTAAATTAAATTAATTAAAAAAATTAATAATTACCTGCAAGGGGCGGCCCGCCCTTCTCTGTGAACTGGGGCAGGGGCGCCCTGTTGGCGCCCCTGTTGCTTCAGATTGGGGCGCCTGTTGGCGCCCTTCCCTTTCAAATGGGGCGCCAGGCGCCCCCAGATTACTGACAGAGAGGCGCCTGGAGGCGCCTCTCTTTCTTCTTTTTTTTTTTTTTTTTTTTTTTATTAATTAATTTTTCTTTTAAATTGCATGATTAAAATAAACATAAAAGTAAGAGAAATTTCAAGGACAAAATAATAATAAAATGCTGTAAATAAAATTCTTACCTCTAAAATCTGAGATTGCAATTAGAAGAGATCTCCATTAGATGAAAATAACTTTGAAAAATTGGCCAAAATTCAAGACTTGATTATGAGAGAAAAAACCTAGAAAAGAAAAAACCTAGAAAAGAAAAAAAAAACTCCCAAAACCCTAGCTTTCATTGGCTTTTATAAGCCAATGAAAATGCTATTCTCACATTTTCTCTAAACATTACACTCTCACAAATGTTCTCCTTTCCATCTCAGTTACAAGTCAAATCTGGAGTAAGAATATCGCAAGAGAAATAAATTACATTCAACCCCCTCAACCTTTCATAATTGCGCCCAGATTTGATCCAATGACAGTAGCAGAATGTTTTTGACTTTTACGGGCAGGTAAATGGCTGAATCAGCAAAATCTCTCAACATAAAAGTTGTAGCTCTTTGAACTCTCTTTCCGTAGCATCTTGAATGATTTCGTTCGGAGTCCTGTAGCTGAAGTTATGATCAAAATACCGCAGCATGTCTTGGAAAGCAACCCTCAATCTTTGACAAATTGCGTGAATTTATTGCTGAATGTAACCAGATTCTTCTTTCTCTTTCTTTTACCTGTTTCCTGCAAAAGTTCAATCAACTATACCCGAGTAGCATTATTTATATACAAATAATAGATAATTAGGAGTATAAAAATGGTATAAAATCATGCTGATCAAATACCCCCACACCTATCTTTTGCTAGCCCTCGAGCAAAATTAATAAAAAGAAAAGAAAAACTAAACTACCCTAACTCACTTTCGTAGGAATCACGGTTACACTTAGCATGTGTAACAAGCCGTTAAACCCCTAGGTCACCCCTAGAGGACGAGTTTTGTCTCGTGAGGGTTTTCAGCGGATTACACCCACAAAATCCAAGAAAGTTAGAGATTAAGAAATAAATAAAAGTAAAATAAGGATAACCAAAAATCAAGAAAGGAAAACATTTTTTTTTTTTGGTAACTAGTTAGTAAGATCATCAATTTCCAAGAGTTTCCTTTCAAGTAAGATCTCAATTCCAGAAATCATATTGGCTATAAAATGAAGTCTCAAATCCAAAACTTTACACCACCTGTCCTAAGTTTCAGATCCTATGTACCCCGTGATCGTGATGTAGTTCTTAAGCTTGGAAATATTTAATTGCAACTTTCATACTTTTTCTTCTTTTTGTTTCTTTCTTTTTTTTCTTTATACTTTTTTTTAACTATCTTTCGCGTAAATATCGAGGCTTCCTGAGGCCAAGATACCTAGCTAATTGATAATCAAAATTATTATATTTTTATAGTGTCTTGTCCTCTTTGGCTTTCTCAGCTACCCATATAGCGAGCTTTGGGTCAATGCTCCCAAACCAGATGGTCTTAGGGCAATAAGTGTAGAGACACTCCTACGGACTTAATTACTCAAGCAACTGAGGCCATAAAACAAGACTTATTAATCTTTATTTTATTATATAAAAAAAAATTTCTTCTTTTTTTTTCTTTTTTAGTTGCAATCAATATCCCAAGCCTATGAACTAATAGTGTAAGTGCTATTGGGTACATAATCACTTAGACTAAGTTTAGATGGTATGTCTGTTTTAGATTATAATCTTTATTTTAAGATTTTATAATTTTTCATCTTGATCTTACCCTTAAAATCCACTCATGGATACTAAATCATTTACATACTAGCTACTCATTTGTAGAAATTTTTCAAATTTTGCAAAATTTTTTTTTTTTTTGAAAGACTCTCAATAAAGAAAGAAAAGAGAAATAAAGTGAAAACCCTAAAACTAAAACCAAACCAAAAAGACTCCTAAAACAAAAGAAATATGAATCTCCCCCCCACACCTAAACTGTGCCATGTCCTCATGCATACACTTGAATACAGAGATAGAAATAATGTAGCATGTAATTTACACATCCAAAACAAGCACACAATCATGATGATCATGCAATCCAAGCATACAAAAGATACAGAAATGTAAACAGTATGCTAGATTAGACATACTCACAGTGTACTAGAGAACCCAGCTGTCGAAACAACAAAATGCTTCTTGTATGTGGTGGATGCCTCCTTGCTTATCCTGTATCACTTGTAAAAAAACTCGGCACATAGGTTAGAGAAAGAGAAATAAAAGACTCACTAAAACTGACTCAACTAACTAAAAGAGAAATAAAAAGACTCAACAACTAAAAGAAAAAAATAATAAAACAAATATTTACATATGTACAATTTCACACCTCCCCCACACCTAGATCTTTCTAGGCCTATTCCCTCGAGCTCGCTTCCCATCATTCCAATGGGTTCTCTTTAATGGACAAAGTGGAGAGGTTAATCTTTTTGTTATTTTAATTTCATCCTCTCCATCTTGTTCAGCACTTTCCTCCATCTCTTCCTTCTCTTCTTTCCATACCTCCTCACAAATTCATCATTTTTACACGATATAATTGGAGTGTCCACAATATGATTGCCTATGAATTTAAGCTCATCCTCAAACATCACCTCAAAACTTTGATCAACAATTTTCTTTGGAGGTGTGTAACTAATCAAAGCATCCCTAGCCGGTTCATCCAAATATATGAGTTCGTCTTCAAATAGGTCTTCAGAGCTTTGATTAATTAGAGATTCTTGAATCAAGTTTTGAAAAGTATGATCATTGGTTGGCTCATCGAAAGTGAAGATATTCAAATCGAGTTTTGTTTTCTCAAAGGGAACTCTAAACTCAAGATCCTCAACACATGTTTTTTCATCATTGTGATCATCCTCTTCAACAAAAAGCTCATCAAGAAACAAAGGCTCATTATCCATGTAGGCATTCTCACAATTTTGATCAGTGTGCTCCATTTTCTCCATACGAGTGGATGCAATTTTCTGCTCCTCAACATTTATCTTTTCACAGAACTTAGAAAATTCATCCTCAAATTTCTTTTGAAGTAAAAATTCATCATTGTCACATTCCTCTTCACAGCAAGATTCAACTGGCTTCACACGAGGTGTACGTGTAGCCAAATAATTTCTAATCACTTCATCCAGACACTGAGGATCATTATCAAGTTTGTACCCCTCATGGACCTTCACAACTTCCTCAACATGCTTCTCATGTTCAAGCTTTTCAAATTGATTAAGATGAAATAATGGGGACTCGAAGGGCATCTCGATGGAATGATTAGACATGTCACTATGGCCAACGATTTGCTCTTCGGGTCTAACAGTTTGGCCTTTGTTCATCTTATGAAAGTTGATGTGCTCTTGAATGGACATGGGTCGAGTCGGTATTGGCTCATGAACTAGTTGACTAGAAAAGGGATCCTTCTCTTGCTCACTTACCAACTCATTTACTGGCCTGTTTAAGCAGTCTCTAGTATCATAGAGCACTTGCTTTGAAGTTTGCCTGAAAGTTTCAAAAGCTTCCTCTAGTGTTGGTTCTTTGTCCACCTGATTGCCATTGAACTCAATTTGCGAAAGTTGATGGAACTCTTGAACTTGATCTGGACTTGTGGTTGAAACAGGTTGATTGAGATGAGTCATTATCTTATCCATGTGAGCACATGCCTCGATTAACTGCTGATTGGTTTCGGCCATAGTTTGCTGCATGGCTTTAAAACTCTCCTCTAATGTGCTCATCGGTTTCTCATAATCATTGTCAAATCCCCAAGATAGAGGTGATGATTCAGTATAGGACCAATTAGATTGAGAATTTTGATATGATTGATCCCAAGAAAATTGAGGACAATTCCAACCCTCCGAATTGAAGTTTGATGGATAAGGTTCGCTCGTAGGTCCTTGAAATGTGTGGAATTGATTTTGACCTGGTCTCGGCGAAAACCCTACCGAAGGACATTGTTCTGAAGGATGATTTGGATCTTGACAGTGATGACAACTCATGGGATGATATGAAGAAAATGAGTAGTTCGTGGGATGGATGTATTCATTAAAATCTGGAAGAGAGGTTGGTGGGTGGAAAGGAGGGTCTGGCCTATAAAATGGATCGTAACCAAATGAATTTGGATAGGCCATAGGGAAAGGATTATTATTATTTTTTTTAAATTTGTTTTTTTTTTGAATTTTTGAATTTTTGATTTTTTTTTTTTTTTTTTTTTAACAATCCGGTATAGGTGTCAAAACTAAAGATAGAACACCGTGTCCCCGGCAACGGCGCCAAAAACTTGATGGGGAGATTCTGTCTCCTCGTTTTAAAATACCGCAAGTGCACGGTCGTTCGATGTAGCACTTGAGGGTCGGTCCACAGGGACAGGTGGTTCTTTTGGTTATGACACTTCTACACGAATGGATCAAAAGATGTATGAACTTTGTGAGCTATGTGAATTAATTATAATAAAAGAAAAGTCAAGCACTTAGGATCGAATCCCCTAAACTAGCATCAAGCGGACAATTTGATCTCCATATCAGTTTGTATTACACACCAAATCCCTATGTCTAAGAGGCACATTATTTTGAACACTGGATTTAAGCACGAGCTATTATCCAGTTACATAGTCCATCAAAGATAAATTAACTAAATTAAACAAATAACATGACGGCAATAAAGCTCTAAGTATGAACCATTAACCCCCGATACATAGCCTGTCAAAGATCTAATCATTCTAGAAATTAATTCCTAAAAGTTATAGATCAATTGGTGTGCATACGTCATAAATAGGAGAACGACTCAGTCCACAAGAGTTAAGTCTAGGTTCATCTCCCCTAAGTACTCGTTGAAAAATTACCTACTCATATTAAATTAATAGTAAGCTAAACTAATTAAATTAAATTAATTAAAAAAAATTAATAATTACCTGCAAGGGGCGGCCCGCCCTTCTCTGTGAACTGGGGCAGGGGCGCCCTGTTGGCGCCCCTGTTGCTTCAGATTGGGGCGCCTGTTGGCGCCCTTCCCTTTCAAATGGGGCGCCAGGCGCCCCCAGATTACTGACAGAGAGGCGCCTGGAGGCGCCTCTCTTTCTTCTTTTTTTTTTTTTTTTTTTAATTAATTAATTTTTCTTTTTAATTGCATGATTAAAATAAACATAAAAGTAAGAGAAATTTCAAGGACAAAATAATAATAAAATGCTGTAAATAAAATTCTTACCTCTAAAATCTGAGATTGCAATTAGAAGAGATCTCCATTAGATGAAAATAACTTTGAAAAATTGGCCAAAATTCAAGACTTGATTATGAGAGAAAAAACCTAGAAAAGAAAAAACCTAGAAAAGAAAAAAAAAAACTCCCAAAACCCTAGCTTTCATTGGCTTTTATAAGCCAATGAAAATGCTATTCTCACATTTTCTCTAAACATTACACTCTCACAAATGTTCTCCTTTCCATCTCAGTTACAAGTCAAATCTGGAGTAAGAATATCGCAAGAGAAAATAAATTACATTCAACCCCCTCAACCTTTCATAATTGCGCCCAGATTTGATCCAATGACAGTAGCAGAATGTTTTTGACTTTTACGGGCAGGTAAATGGCTGAATCAGCAAAATCTCTCAACATAAAAGTTGTAGCTCTTTGAACTCTCTTTCCGTAGCATCTTGAATGATTTCGTTCGGAGTCCTGTAGCTGAAGTTATGATCAAAATACCGCAGCATGTCTTGGAAAGCAACCCTCAATCTTTGACAAATTGCGTGAATTTATTGCTGAATGTAACCAGATTCTTCTTTCTCTTTCTTTTACCTGTTTCCTGCAAAAGTTCAATCAACTATACCCGAGTAGCATTATTTATATACAAATAATAGATAATTAGGAGTATAAAAATGGTATAAAATCATGCTGATCAACCACCTTAAGATAATATTTTCTTCTCTTTCTTCTTTTTTATGCATCTATGCATTCATTCATACATTGGGGACAATGCATGAGATAAGCGTAGGGAGGGTACTAACGTTAACTTTTAAAAATAAATAAATAAGTAAATAAAAATATTAATAAAAAGAATAAAAAATATTTATTTTAATAGATTATTAACTAACTGTAGGTTGCTGTTAACATAACTCACTAACCTTAGGTTATTAGCTTAATAAAAATTTTCTTTTTATTTCTAAAAAATAAAAAAATAAAAAAAATATTTACTAACCAGACTAATATAATGATTAACTTACTAATAAATATATATATATATATTTCGAAAAAGGAAACAATATTTTGATTTGTCTTTTGAAAGAAATCCAAGTTAATCTTAAGAATTAGGAAAATCATGATTATGATTTCTAAAAACTTGGTCAAAATAAAATAAATTGTTAGATTTTTAGGTATAGGAGGAAAAATTAAATAAGCAATTAGTCTTGATTTTTACCTTAATAAAATGTGCATACCTAATACACTTACACATCTAGGATTCTAAGACAAAGACTCTTGTGCCTTATAAAAATAATAATATGATAATATAAATAAAAAAATTTACTAATTAAGCTGGATACATGTGCCTCAAGAAGTATAAGTATTCACGCCCAAAGGTGATTTTATAAATAAAGTCCTTAATTTTGTGGCCTAGTTCATTCGAGTCCTTAAGTTCGTGGGGTATTTTCTCACCCTGTGCCCTAAAACTGACCGGTTTGGGAGCCAGCGACCTTAGACTCGCTACGTGGGTGAATCAGAAAGCCTAAAAAAACTAAAAAATATTATCTATTTATGTACTAACACATTTAATTGTCAATTAGTTAGGTATGAGGGCCTCAAGAAGCCTTGATACTTATACAAAAGAAAATTAGATGAGTTATACATATTATATATATATATAAAATAATAAAAAGGCATGGGAGTCCAAGTTAAAGAATCCCTAGTAAAGATTCACGTTCACAAGGATGCATATGACTTAGGGTAACAAAAGAGACTATATAATAATTCAATTTTAATCCTTACCTAAAATTTATAACGCATTATTGTAAAGAGACTAAGTTCAAGAATGAATAAAAATGATAACTCTAAAACTTATAGATTGCTTAGTTTCTTTAAACATATTTCAAATATTTCTCTCCTTTTTCAAAATAAAAAATTAATCACTAACATTTTCTTTTTCTTTATGGATTTTGTGGGTGTAATCCACTGAAAATCTTCACGAGATAACACTCGTCCTCTAGGGGTAACCTAGAGGTTTAATGGCTTGTTGCACGTGCTAAGTGCAACCGTAATTCCTACAAAAATTAGTTAGGATAGGTTAGTTTTTATTTTATTTTTATTTATTTTTTTTACTCGAGGATGAGCAAAAGATAAGCGTGAGGGTGTGATAGGTAGTTTAAAGTGCATATTTATCATCATATTTCCCTACTTATTCTTTTATAAAGCACTGCTACGTAATTTTTTATTGTTTAGTATTGTGTAAGCCTTAAGTAATTAAATAATAAATAAATAAAGCCCAATTGAAGCCAAAAGCCCACAAGAAATATGAAAATAAAGATTAATTGAGAAAATAAAGGAAGCATCTTTTCTATCTCATTTAAATTTGGGTTTTAAATTAAAAACCTAGAGGAAGAGAAGGATAAAATAAGATGAATCATCATGCTAATTAATAATAGAGATGGACTTCTATTTGAATCAGGTTGCTTGCACCATAAGATGAAGATAAAGGAGAGAAAATCTGAATTTAATTCGGATTCAGGCTGGACACTCTTTAATATTTCAATCATAACTTTCTCTATCAGAACTCAAATTTGATGATTCAAGATACTCCAGAAAGAAGACTTGAAAGACTACAACTCTTACATTGATTACACTTTCAAATTCAGCTGTTGATGATCCATATTCAGTGATCAACATGATAACAAGTTACGGATCAGAATTGAATTTCTACATAAAATTCTGGATAAGTCAAATCAAGTTTGGAGATAAGATAAGAATTCAAATTCAGAAATATTTAGCTCCTCCTATCTTCATATGCTTCTTATCCCTCTGATTTTCGTCTATAAAAAGGACCCCCTATTCTACGTACAGAGCACCTGATCCAGAGAGAAGAAGAATAAGGTTAGGGTTAAGGATTTAGAATTTTTTTGTTAGAATTAGTTTAGCCTCTTTTGAGTTCTCTTCTTTGTAATTGCTGTTGGTTTTGGCTTGGCTATTGTAAGGAGGAAGGAGAAGGAGCTTGTACCCAAGGATTGCATTAATAAAGGTTAACTTTTCTTTTTTATTTTCTTATTCTTGTTCTTTTAATTTCAAGTTTACCTTTTTATTTCTTTGTTCTTGGATCGGTTTTTGGTGTTGTCTTTAATCTTTATTCCTTCTTTTATTTTTCTTTAAAGATCTTAAAAATAAAAAGAAGGATAAAATAAAAAGGATGCTAGGCTAGAATAATTCTAGGGTAGCTAATCAGTAGATCGACTAGGGTTAGATCTAGGGTTAGTTGATCAGTCTAATGGATTTGCAATCTAGGGTTAGATTAATCTTTTGAAGTTTAGTAATGATAGTCTAACTTAATGATTTAGATAATAAGGGCTCGACTTTGGATTAGAGTAGGGTTTGGCTTCAGATTAAGTCTAGGGGTACGATTTGACATAGTTTAATAATTAGGGATTGACTTTGGCTTAGGGTAAAATTAGGGTTTGGCTTGACATAGTGTAGACAAGTTAAGTTGGACATCTTACTCTTCTTACTTAGGTTAACAATTTAGATGAATGTTTCATTAGTTTAAAAGGATACAACCCCTAGATCGAGACTAGTCGTGAAGGTAGATTAGCGACCTAGACTCTCCCTCCTGATTAGATCTACTTTCTTATTTTAAAGTACAACTAATCTTTTTTCTAAGTCTTGACTACAGATATACCGTGCTGCCAACGCTTCTATCGCCACCCTTCCAGTGGAACACGACCCTCTTTGGCCCTTGCTGCTGCAGATAGAATTGAACAACAAGAAGAATCTAACCTTCTAATTCTTTGATTATTCGTTTTTATTTTTGTACATATTGAAGAACACCTAGAGGGGGTGAATAGGTGTTAATGCTAATCTAATGATCTTTTAAACAAGTATGAAAGTATGATGCAATCGGTCACTCAAAATAAGAAATTGAAGCCGAATTTCCCGTGAAGGACTCTAGAACTTCTCCTCTTTGATTCCTCTAAATTATGAGTTGAGGCGCGTAATTGCTTTCTTGTTGAGATGAGTAAAAACCGAAAAAATGCAAGTAATGAAATGTATGCAATAATGAAGTGCAAGCAAGAGGTATCACAAGATATAAATGTAAAGCAATGAAAAACAATAAGGAAACCACTCGCAAACACAATGAATTTGTTTCGAGGTTCGAGCCACCGCTCTACGTCCCCGCTTTCACCACCGTGAAGGATTTTCACTATATCCACCGAGGAAATTACAAGAGGTCTACACAAGACCGGAGTACCGAACTCCCACCAATCCAACCTTTACACAAGAGGGATCTCAACACAAGGAACTACAAGTAACAAAGTGATCAACAAGGACCACACACTTCTCTCTTACAACTCCTTATAGAATGGGAATGATTTTTGGCTAAAGAAGTGTAGTGAGAAAAATTCAGTTGAAAAGAGTAAGAAAAATCTTTAAAACAACTGAAAAACTTTGACCAAGAATGCACTTTAGAATTGAGAGCTTTGAAAAACTTTTCTTCTCTTTTTGAAACACAAAACAATGGGTATATTTCTTGATTTTCACAACTGACCAATGCCATCTATTTATAGGGATTACAGGAGATCTGATCATCATTATAACTAGTTTAATAGGTCAGGAAATAGCCCCCAAAATTTCAGAGATAGCTGATTAAAACATCACCATCAAATCCAATGATCAAAACTCAGAAAACTAGCCGTTGGGGCTACTGGCGGCTGTTGGTCGACCGGCCCGATCGACTGGCAGTCCATTGACAAACTAGCCATTGGACTCGGTCGACCGGTCGGTCGACCGGAGGCTAAACAAAAAAGATCTCTTTGTTCTGTCGGTCGACCGACCCGGTCGACCGACAAAACCCGATAGCAAGGGTCTTTCAGTCGGTCGACCGGTCTGGTCGACCGGCGACATGCACAAACGTGCACGCCAAGACCACAAGACCCAGTCGACCGATGCGGTCGACCGATCAGGCCTGAACTAGAGCCGGTCGATCGCCCGGTCGACCGTAGGGCCTAAAACAGGATTTTTTTATAGGAAAACATTTGAACTTTGAAAAATTTTCAAAATAATTTTGTAAGTCTATATGATTAAGTAGCATGCTATAAGGGTTGGTATACATGATATAAATAAGATGAAAAAATATAAAATAATTTGAGTCATGTATAACCATCAAGTCATGCACCTAAATCAATTAACCAAACAAAAACCGTATTTTGAAAAATGAAAGTGTGTGTGTGTTTTCTTGAGGCAACTTATCATAACCACATTCTTTAACAAACTAATTCTTACAAGGGTTCTAGGTCACTACAAGGTCTTCAAATGGGCTTCTCCACATGCGATGTTTGAAATAGCTTGAATCCTTGAACCCGAAATGAATCAATCTTGAGTCAAAAATACCTTCTTTTAGGGAAGAAGAAATCTTGAATCTTTAGAACCCTGGAGCATACTTAAACTGAAAAATGATTAGTACAAATAACTATATATATTTTGTAATTATCAAAACTCAACAATCGGGTGATTGTAACCTTGGGCCAGCAATCTCCCCCTTTTTGATGATGACAAAACATATGAGTTATTTAACAAAAATATGAGAAAGGAGCTTGGAAGCTCCCCCTCAAATCATGCTATATGGCTATATACATTAAAAGTAGAAACTAAAAAATTTGGCATAGAAATTCAAAACATATTGTTCAAAACTCATAACTCAAAAACTAACCTTTTATAACTCAAAATCCAAAACTCAAAAATTCAAAACTCAAAACTAACTTGTTAAAACTTAAAACTCAAAACTCAAAACTAACTTGTTATAACTTAAAACTAAAAACTCAAAACTAACTTTTTATAACTCAAAACTCAAAAAATTCAAAACTCAAAACTAACTTGTTATAACTTAAAACTCAAACTCAAAACTAACTTGTTATAACTTAAAACTAAAAACTCAAAACTAACTTTTTATAACTCAAAACTCAAAACTAACTTTTTATAACTCAAAAACTCAAAACTAACTTTTCTCCTCCTTTTTGTCATACATCAAAAAGGGTAAATATTGTTTAAAAAAATTTCATGATTCCATAACACAGGCATTCAATTCACCACAGATAAAGGAAAATCTAGCATAGTCTAGTGATTTTGTAAAAATATCGGCAAGTTGAAAATCGGTAGAAACATAATCAATGTCAATATCACCTTTCTCATAATGATCTCTAAGAAAGTGATACCGAATGTCAATGTGCTTAGTCTTACTATGTTGATTTGTATTTTTAGTCATATGAATAGTACTAGTATTATCACAAAATATTTTAATATGGTCAAAATGCAAATCATAGTCAAGGAGAGTATGTTTCATCCAAAGAACTTGTACACAACAAGTTCCGGCCGCAACATACTTCACCTCGGCGGTTGAGAGGGCTACCGAATTTCGTTTCTTGGAAGACCATGAAACAAGATAATTATCAAGAAATTGACATGTTCCACTTGTACTCTTCCTATCCACTCTATAACCCGCATAGTCAGCATCCGAAAAACTCGTCATGAAAAATTGTTCGGTCTTTGGATACCACAAACCTATTTCAATTGTACCCTAAAAGTATCTAATAATGCGTTTTACCGCAATCAAATGGGACTCTTTAGGACACGATTAAAATCGAGCACAAAGACATACACAAAACATAATGTCCAGCCTACTAGCCGTTAAATATAACAAGCTACCAATCATACTACGATAAAGCTTAATGTCTACACTTGTACCTTGTTCATCCTTGTCAAGTTTTGTGGTGGTAGCCATGGGAGTTTTGCTTGTCTTAGCCCCTTCAAGCCCAAATCTCTTGATAAGTTCCTTCGTATACTTGGCTTGATTGATGAAGATCCCATCCTTCCTTTGCTTGATTTGGAGGCCAAGGAAATAGTTAAGCTCGCCCATCATAGACATCTCAAATTCCTCCTTCATGCATGATTCAAAAATTTTGCAATGATTTTCATTATTAGAACCAAATATGATATCATCAACATATATTTGAACTATAAGTATATCATTTTCAACATGTTTTGTAAACAAAGTAGTATCTATTTTTCTTTTATTAAAACCATTAGAAATTAGAAATGAAGAAAGTCTCTCATACCAAGCCCTAGGGGCTTGTTTTAAACCATAAAGAGCTTTGTCAAGTTTGAAAATAAAATCCGGATGTGTAGGATCAACAAACCCGGGGGGGTTGTTTAACATACACCTCCTCTTCAATAAATCCATTTAAGAAAGCACTTTTTACATCCATTTGAAAAAGTTTAAAATCTTTATAAGAAGCAAATGCAAGTGTCATCTGTATGGCTTCAAGCCGTGCTACGGGTGCAAAAGTTTCCTCAAAATCGATACCTTCGACTTGAGTGTAACCTTGGGCCACTAACCTAGCTTTATTCCTAACAATATTTCCCGACTCATCCAACTTGTTCTTAATGATCCACTTAGTACCAATTGTTGGTCTATCGTGGTGCCTAGGAACAAGATGCCAAACTTGGTTGCGCTTGAATTGATTGAGCTCCTCTTGCATGGCTAGCAACCAATATGAGTCGCCCTCAGCTTCGAGGATGTTCTTTGGTTCAAGGTGAGAAATAAATGCATAGTGCCCACAAAGATCATGAAGTTTCACCTATAATAAGATCTTTGGGATGATTTGGATTGTATCTCCAATCTTTTGGAAGTGGTTAAGTAGTCTCCACTTCAACTTCTTGAATTTCATTTCCTTGAACTTAATTTTCTTGAACTTCATTTCCTTCATCATCCTTTGGCATGTCTTCAAGAGTAGGTGAGTCCTTCAAAGTAGTTCTCTCCATGTCTTCATTTAGGGAATCTATTTCTACAACATTCTTAACAAACACATTAGATTCCTCAAACTTTACATGTATAGATTCTTCAATAGTCAAGGATGACTTATTGAAAACTCTATAAGCTTTACTAGTATTAGAGTACCCAATAAAAATTGCTTCATAAGACTTTGTATCAAATTTACTTAAATTATCTTTAGTATTCAAAACAAAACATTTACAACCAAAAACTTTAAAGTATGAAACATTTGGCTTTCTAGAAAAATAGATCTCAAAAGATGTTTTTGAAGTGTTTTTGCATAAGAAAACTCTATTTGATATGTAGCAAGATGTGTTAATGGCCTCGGCCCATAGATAATGAGGGAAACCATATTCATTTATCATTGTCCTAACCATCTCTTGTAATGTACGATTTTCCTCTTAACGACTCCATTATGTTGTGGAGTTCTAGGACAAGATAGTTCATGCTTAATTTCATGTTCTTCACAAAAAGTAGTAAAGGGTTGGTTATTGAATTCACCACCTCTATCACTTCTTATTCTTAAAATAGAAGAATCTTTTTCCTTTTCAACTCTTTTCTTAAAGGCTTGAAAATATGAAAAGGCTTGATTTTTGTGTTCTAAAAAGAAAACCCAACTAAAACGCGAGAAATCATCAACTAAAACAAAAGCAAAACGATTCCCACTTAGACTTTTGGTTTGAGTAGGACCAAACAAATCCATATGGATCAACTCCAAGGGTCGTGATGTCATGATATCCTTGATTGACTTGAAAGAGGACTTGGTTTGTTTCCCAAGTTGGCACGCATCGCAAATGCGGTCCTTTTCAAAGTTCAAGTAAGGAATACCTTTCACCATTTTCTTGTTGTTTAATCTAGATAGATGGTCAAAAGAAATGTTGCCTAATCTCCTTTGCCACAACCAAGAGTCATCATCGAGGGCCTTCAAACAAGTAGCATTGCATAGCATATTAGACATGTCAATCATGTATACATTATTTTCACGAAATCCAGAAAATATACATGTATTGGATTGTCTATCAATAACTCTACATGCTAGGTTATCAAAAACAACATCAAAACCTTTGTCACAAAGTTGACTAACACTCAAGAGATTATGCTTGAGGCCATCAACTAAAACAATATTTTCTATTAAAGGAGATGTACTAAGTTTAATATTACCAATACCAATGATTTTTCCTTTGGCGTCATCTCCGAAGGTGACGGTGCGACCTTCATGGTATTTTGATAGGGTTGCAAAGTTATTGATATCCCAAGTCATGTGCCTTGAGCAACCACTATCAAGATACCACAACTCTTTACGTCATTGGGCCTTGGAATGTACCTACATCATTTAACAAATTTGTTGACTTTGGTACCCAAACTTTCTTGGGTCCTTGAAAGTTAGTATTCCGAACCCAAACATGATTGTGCGATGCATTCATCCTATCATAGCAAAATTTAACCAAATGACCTTTACGGCCACAATATGTGCATGAAAAGACTTTACCATACATGAATGCATGATGTGTGTGGTCATGGGCATGTTTAGGGTGCTTGGCATGATGTAAAGGTTGTGATTTATGAACATGAGCATGAATAATATGTGAATGTTTCTTTGGGACATATTTCTTAGGAAACATAGCCTCTAGTCTATTTTTATCAAATTCACATTTCTTCAAAACAATTCCTAATGAATCAATTTTCTCTTTTAGCATGAAAATTTCATTTTCATCAATTTGTAGAAATTTACCTTTGCAAGAAATTTTATAGTTATCAAAATTCTTTTGTGTAGAAACAAGAGTAGAAAGCAATTCATCTTTTTCTTTTGTAAGTGTGGAAACTTTGTGATTGAGAGATTCATTTTTCTTTTTCATTTTCAAGTATTTCATTTTGAGAAAATCATAGTTATGAGATAGTTCTTCAAAAGCTTCTCCTAGTTCATCTATAGAAAGCTCACAATCAATAGATATATCAGGAGTTACCTTGCTTGTGCTTTCATTTGTCATGAAGTACATGTTGGCGGTGTCGACTTCCTCATCGGATTCACTCTCCGAATCCCAAGTAGCCTTTAAAGCTTTCTTTTTGTATGGCTTCTTGGAGGTGGAGGGTTTGCTTTTGTTTTTCGGGCATCCCGCAACAATATGACCCAGCTTCCGGTAATTGAAACAAATGGTTTTCTTCTCTTCTTTACCTTGCTATCTCCTTCTATTTTGGAACTTTTTCTTGTTGTACATTCTCCGAACGTTCTTTACAAGAAGAGAAAGATCCTCATCATCCTCTTCTTCATCATCGTCGTCAGAGTAGGTGGAAGAACTCTTGAAGGCAATAGCTTTCTTCTTGGGAGGAGCCATCTCTTCTCTTGCTTTTCTTTCCATCTCATGGGTCTTGAGATTCCCAATGAGACCTATAAGCTCCATTTCTTCCTTGTCATTGAGCTCCTTCAAAGTAGTGGCTTTGACTTCCCAAGATGGAGGGAGTGCACGGATGATCTTCCTCACTTTTTGGTCGTTGTCAATGCCGTCACCTAAAGAAGAAAGTCCATTAGTAATCTTTGTAAATTTAGTAACCATATTATCTATGGTTTCATTCACTTGCATAGAAAAATTTTCATATTGGGAACGAAGAAGGTCAATTTTTGCCCTCTTTACTTATGAAGTCCCCTCATGAGTGACAAGTAAGTGAGTCCAAATCTCATGTGCGGATTTGCAACGAATGACTCTAGAAATATCATCGTCATTAAGAGCTTGAAGTAAGGCATAGTGTGCCCTAGCATTAGCGTCAAACTCTTTCATGGCAATATCGGACCAAGTGTCCTCATCACCAGGGGGTGCACTAAAAGACTTAGTCACCGCCTTTGCAACCTGGCTCCCTAAGGATTGCAAAAACACAGTCATCTTAACCTTCCATATGGGAAAGTTAAGGCCATCAAATTTGGGTGGGGTCTTAATTCCTTCGGCCATTTTTACTAAGTGTATGAGGATGAAAAATGAATAGAGTGATTAGCAATATAGGATCTCTCTAATGTTGTTAAGCCAAGAGCCTAGAGACCAAAGCTCTGATACCAATTAAAAAGCACCTAGAGGGGGTGAATAGGTGTTAATACTAATCTAATGATCTTTTTAACAAGTATGAAAGTATGATGCAATCGGTCACTCAAAATAAGAAATTGAAGCCGAATTTCCCGTGAAGGGCTTGATTGTTATTCATTTTTGCATATTTTACCACATCCATACCATGCATATTGTAAATAAAAATGTGATTTTTTAATCTTTTTGTCTCTATTTTTGCAGGTCCATATTCTAATAGAGAAAAGGCCCAAAATCCCTTTAATTATCAAGAATTAAAGGAAAATAAATCAAAGCCCAAAAGAAAGCCCAAAGGTTGAGTCCAGGATCTGGAGAAATCCACGCGCCAAGTCAGACTTCCAGAAGGTCCACGTGGCTAACAACCTGTAACAAACTCGCAACAGAAATCTCGGCCTCAACGGCCAAGATTCTGCCGCATATCCACGGCAACTGCCGCGATTCTGCGGCAGTTACAAGGCCGTTGAGCCCGAGATTCTCTCCAACAACCTGGGCTCTAGAGGCTTCTCTCTGAGGCTATAAATACACCACCAGGGCCTTCGCAAAAAGAGAGAGAAGAGAGAGAAGAGAGAGGAGAGAGGAGAGAATAGAGAAAGAGATTGTATTTTGATTTTTCTCTAAGTTTTATTCCTCTTAGTCTTCTTCCTCCCTAGAAATTCTGCAAAAAGAGAGATTGTGAGAGAGAGAAAGCTTGTATAAATCAAGGTGTGACAACTTGTGAAGCAAGGTTTAATCCAATCTCCTTTCTCTACTTGAGCATTTTCTAGTACTTTACTTGCATTCTTTAATTCAAGCTTTATTTTCATTGCACCCTTATTCATGATTGCTTTACTTTTCTTGTAATGGCTAGTAGTTAATTTCTTCTAACATGACTAGCTAACAACTAATCTTGCTTAACTTCTAATTCTTGGGTGAATGATAATTCTTCATCTTGCAATTGATTGAGTCTTTTTCATCCCCGATGGGTTACTTTCATGCTTGGCAATCTCTTGTTGTAATTCTCTATATGATTCATGTGTGCCTCATTTAGAGCCTTGTCTTTAGAACAAGTGCCTTGATGGAACATGGAGATGGATCACCAACCATATGCTATTTGTTGTACAACTTCTTTAATTCAATTAATGAATGTTGTATCTTCTTCCTTAGCATCCCTTGAGTGGCAACTCTTTTGATTCCACCATTGAAAGTCTATCTTGAAGGCCTATGACATCAATGAGGCTACAAGATAATTCCAAGAAGATCACCCGTAAATCAAGTGGGAAAGTAACTAGACCAACACACAAGACAAACATATGCCGATGAATCAACATGAGGCAAGCATCACCCTAACGGAGATTAGTAAGTTAGTAAGTTAGTAATGTTAGCTAGTCATGGCTCTTCTCATCTAAAAGTCTTCTACAAGTTTTCATTCTTTTAGTATTAATTCCAAAGCAAATCTTGTCTTCGATTCTTTTCATTTTATTTCCATAGTTTTCATTTCATGTACAAACCAACCACCAATTCTTTCATTTCTTTTTCCATGTCTTTTGCATTCTTTTAAAACAAAGAAGAACTTTCATTTTCTATCTTCACATTAAACCGTAAAGCTTCCATCGCGAGCTCTCCCTGAGGATTCGACCCGTATAGCTTGTGCTACTACGGTGATTTGGAAAGGATACATCGATCATTTTAAATACATTGTGGAGTGATCAAGCACCTAAGGTTGACTCTAAACCTTCTTTCTTTTATTGAATATTTGTGCAAACTACCACACTATCCTTTCCTCAATCAAAATTTTGGCGCCGTTGCCGGAGAGAGCAATGGTTTTTGATTTCAAGTGAAGAACTAAACGAATCTTCTTCTCTGTTGCAGGTTACAGGTGAAGAGAACAGGAAAATTTGCATTGCAGTGACATATAAGTGGCTCTGGGCTTCTGCTCTTGAAAGCAGAAACCAGTTGCCCTCTGAATTGCCGCGATTCCACTGCCAAAGCCGCGGATCCGAGGCAAGGAGGAGTGAACTACTGACCAAATTTCTGCAGGGTTGCTTGCTCTGCAAAATACAGCTGCTGCAATACTTAAATTCTTGTATGCTTCACCTTATATCTGCTAATAATCAACAGTAAAAAATTTGTTGCAAAGTTAAAAATTGATTAGACATTTGCATTTCTAGGCACGTGTCTTTTCAATTCATTTACTTTTACTGTTGAAGAGTGCTGGAGCAAGGTACGTTTTGCATCGCATGTAGGCTAGGAATCATCTCTTGCTAGATTTTCATACTTTAAGTGAATCCTAGTTATATATCTTGTACACTTGCACAATCCAATTTTAAGGGCACTAACCCATAAATAAGATAAGGTGGGGGATTTCATTACCCTTTCCTTAGCCCAAAAACCACCATCCCAGCACTCACTAACCTAAGCCTAATTTTAAAAAAAAATAGACGTTTGCCCTAGGGACATCTCGGACTCACTTAGGAGATTATCCTAAGGGGAAAAAGTGTTGGAATTTGACTCTTGCAAAATCAGTGTCTAGGAAAGGGATTGAGGGCCGAAAGCCCGAAGGTTGGTGGTTATTTAATTAAGGAACGTCTCTGACGGAAAACCTCCCAACAACCTTACCCTGACCTGACTGATTAGCTTGTGGTCAAAGTCTACACTACACCTCCCGTGGACGGTCTAATCAGTTAGGAGTTGTCTAGGTCATAGGTCTACCCTAACTTAGGTTAGAATTTTTTTCTTTTTTATTTGTTTATTTGTTTGCTTCTTTTTGTTTGTATTTCATTGTGTGATATGGCTTATAATAACAATTTTTCCAACTTTAATAATAATCCATATTACTCACCGACTTCATTTTCGGATATTACCAACCCGGCATATCATAACTTTGACCAACCTAGTGTGCCGGATTGGTCTTATTCGAATCAATATGACCCATACCCCCCATCTAATAACTATAATTTCCATAATTATTTCAACTCTTCACCGAGTCAGTGGGGATTCACCTACCCCGAGCATAATTTCCAACCACCTTGTCCTCCTTCTCCACCCAGTCCACAATATTTTCAAGACACAGACTCAATTCCACCAGTCCAAAACAGAACACCATCAATTTTGGAAATGAGTATGCGTGAGTCCAAACAAAAATCACCAAATCCAATGGACTCACAATTTCACCACCAGTTCCAAAACAATACTTCATCTTTGCAACAAAATGATGAACCTATCAATTATGTAAAGATGCTTGAAGACATGACTCAGACTCAAAATGCTCATAATCATGACATAGATATAATGGTCGAAAGTCTTCGTTCTTATCGTTCGACTATTTCTAATGTCACTAACCATTCTGTCAGAGCCAAAGAGTCATGTTGTTTTGGAAATCAAGATTCTATTTCAGCACGCTCATTTAAACTTGTCCAAACTTCAAATTCCATTGACATTATGGCAAGTTTTCCTTTTCCTGAAATAGAACTTGAAAATGAATATGATCTTGAACCCCCAACTTAGTGATTCAATTCTTCTTCCTGATTCAATAATGACTCCGGTGTCTTTACCTGACTTCAATCTTTTCCCGGAGTCGACATTGGATCCTGCCCTAATTCATAATGAAGTTGAATCACCCATCTTTGAGGATCATATTGAACTTGACCAATTATACACTTCTGAAGATACTATTGACAAATTGGCAAGTTTAAATTTTGACCTGAGTTTTGAAGAGTTGTATGGAGAGGAGCTGGAATTCCTTAATATTGGAAGTAAAGAGATATGTGACCTAGATTCTCATATTTGTGATCCAGTTCAACTTTCTGAATCAATATTGACTCCTGTTTTGTCACCAAACTTGAGTAATATTTTAGAGTCAGTTCTGATTCCTCCACCTATCATTCCTGAACTGGAGTCACCCATATTAGGTCACATTCCATTGTTGGAAAATACATGTGGACTTAAGTTTCAACTTCTTGACTTGGACCCAATTCCTGAACTCATTTCGACTCCTGAACCTTTACTTGACTTAAGTCACCTTCCTGAGTCGGTATTCGTTCCTGTCCTTCCTGAGTCCAAGTCAACCGTTCTATCATTTCATACTCCATTCTGGGAGAAGGTGGTTGACAAATTTGACTTCGAAATTAGTTATGGAAAATGGAAATTAGATGGGGTTAAATACTTAATAAAGATCCTTCATGGATTTATCTTTTTAGTGGGTTATATTCATGATATTTCTGGTGGGTTCCTCCGAACCCAAAGCAAAGTTGATTGGGCCACATTTCGTGGACCAATCAGACCACCACCGGAACCACCACCTTAAGGTAATTTTTTTTCCTTCCCTCTCTATTTGTTTCACGCATACATATATCACGATGCATTGAGGATAATACATGAGATAGGTATGGGGGGTAGATGCTAACCTAGGATTTTTCATTTTCTTTTTAGGTTTTTTATTTTTTGTTTTTAGGATTTTCACTTTCTTTTTAGGTTTTTATTTTCTTTTAGATTTTACCTTTCTTTTTAGATTTTTTATTTCCTTGTTAGATTTTATTTTTTTTAGAAAAAAAAAGAAAAAAAATTAAAAAGAAAAAGGGAAATTCTTGATCCATGCTTAAAGAATCAAACTTAACTTTAGGGATTAAGGAAGCTCTAAACTAAGATTTCTAATTATAAGTAGAAAAGAGGAGTTTTGTTAGATTTTTAGGTTAAGTAATAAAGGATAAGAAAGATTACTAGATTTTAATTCTTTCTTTAGGATATATACATTAAACATATTGAAGGATTAATCAAAGACTTTGTGACTTTATTTACATATATATATAATAAAAAAAATAGAAAAAGAAAAAAATAATAAAAATAAATATGTATATAAATTACTTAGCCACTAATTAAGCTGGTTAGTCGTGCCTCAAGAAGCATTGCTAATCACGCCTAAAGGTGGTTAAGTCCTTAAATTCCTTCGTGGCCTTTTTTACTCGAGTCATCGAACCCTAGGGATGTTTTCTCATCTGGTGCCCTAAGACCGTCTGGTTTGGGAGTCATCGGTAAGAGACTCGTTACAAGGGTAAACTAGAAAGCCTAAGGATGCTAAGGAAATGTAAATAAATAAATATTGTATATATATAAAAAAATGTTATATATATTAGTAAATAAATGAACTTAGTCTAAGAAAGATCCTTCATATCTATAGATGTATATGTCCTAGGATTGATGCAAAATCCGATTTTTGATCTTTTCCCTAAAAACTTAACCTAAGATGAAAACAAAACTCCAAATAGACGCTTATAAAAGGAATGACAAGTTTAGGGTAACCTGAAACCTATAACTTAAGTAAGAATCTTTAAAACATGGATCAAAATTTTCACTAACCCTTTTTATTTTTCTTTATGGATTTATTGGGTGCAATCCGCTGAAAACCCTCAGGAGACAACACTCCTCCTCTAGGGTAACCTAGAGGTTTAACGGCTTGTTGCACGTGCTCAGTGCAATCGTGTCACCTACGAAAGTGGTGTAATAAACTAGTTAGGATTTTCTTTTTCTTTCTTTTTTGCTCGAGGACGAGCAAAAGCTAGGTATGGGGGTGTGATTGTTATTCATTTTTGCATATTTTACCACATGCATACCATGCATATTGTAAATAAAAATGTGATTTTTAATCTTTTTCTCTCTATTTTTGCAGGTCCATATTCTAATAGAGAAAAGGCCCAAAATCCCTTAATTATCAAGAATTAAAGGAAAATAAATCTAAGCCCAAAGAAAGCCCAAAGGTTGAGTCCAGGATCTGGAGAAATCCACGCGCCAAGTCAGACTTCCAGAAGGTCCACGTGGCTAACAACCTGTAACAAACTCGCAACAGAAATCTCGGCCTCAACGGCCAAGATTCTGCCGCATATCCACGGCAACTGCCGCGATTCTGCGGCAGTTACAAGGCCGTTGAGCCCGAGATTCTCTCCAACAACCTGGGCTCTAGAGGCTTCTCTCTGAGGCTATAAATACACCACCAGGGCCTTCGCAAAAAGAGAGAGAAGAGAGAGAAGAGAGGGGAGAGAGGAGAGAATAGAGAAAGAGATTGTATTTTGATTTTTCTCTAGGTTTTATTCCTCTTAGTCTTCTTCCTCCCTAGAAATTCTGCAAAAAGAGAGCTTGTGAGAGAGAGAAAGCTTGTATAAATCAAGGTGTGACAACTTGTGAAGCAAGGTTTAATCCAATCTCCTTTCTCTACTTGAGCATTTTCTAGTACTTTACTTGCATTCTTTAATTCAAGCTTTATTTTCATTGCACCCTTATTCATGAATTGCTTTACTTTTCTTGTAATGGCTAGTAGTTAACTTCTTCTAACATGACTAGCTAACAACTAATCTTACTTAACTTCTAACTCTTGGGTGAATGCTAATTCTTCATCTTGCAATTGATTGAGTCTTTTTCATCCCCGATGGGTTACTTTCATGCTTGGCAATCTCTTATTGTAATTCTCCATATGATTCATGTGTGCCTCATTTAGAGTCTTATCTTTAGAACAAGTGCCTTGATGGAACATGGAGATGGATCACCAACCATATGCTATTTGTTGTACAACTTCTTTACTTCAATTAATGAATGTTGTATCTTCTTCCTTAGCATCCCTTGAGTGGTAACTCTTTTGATTCCATCATTAAAAGTCTATCTTGAAGGCCTATGACATCAATGAGGCTACAAGACAATTCCAAGAAGATCACCCGTAAATCAAGTGGGAAAGTAACTAGACCAACACACAAGGCAAACATATGCCGATGAATCAACATGAGGCAAGCATCACCCTAACGGAGATTAGTAAGTTAGCAAGTTAGTAATGTTAGCTAGTCATGGCTCTTCTCATCTAAAAGTCTTCTACAAGTTTTCATTCTTTTAGTATTAATTCCAAAGCAAATCTTGTCTTCGATTCTTTTCATTTTATTTCCATAGTTTTCATTTCATGTACAAACCAACCACCAATTCTTTCATTTCTTTTTCCATGTCTTTTGCATTCTTTTAAAACAAAGAACTTTCATTTTCTATCTTCACATTAAACCGTAAAGCTTCCATCGCGAGCTCTCCCTGAGGATTCGACC
The DNA here is from genome assembly GCA_038442645.1 of Agave tequilana. Taxonomy (NCBI): domain Eukaryota; kingdom Viridiplantae; phylum Streptophyta; class Magnoliopsida; order Asparagales; family Asparagaceae; genus Agave; species Agave tequilana. The sequence continues at coordinate 36,502 of JAVJIF010021220.1, forward strand.
CGTATAGCTTGTGCTACTACGGTGATTTGGAAAGGATACATCGATCATTTTAAATACATTGTGGAGTGATCAAGCACCTAAGGTTGACTCTAAACCTTCTTTCTTTTATTGAATATTTGTGCAAACTACCACACTATCCTTTCCCTAATCAGGGCTCTAGAACTTCTCCTCTTTGATTCCTCTAGATTATGAGTTGAGGCGCATAATTGCTTTCTTATTGAGATGAGTAAAGACCAGAAAATGTAAGTAATAAAATATATGCAATAATGAAGTGCAAGCAAGAGGTATCACAAGATATAAATGTAAAGTAATGAAAAACAATAAGGAAACCAATCGCAAACACAATGAATTTGTTTTGAGGTTCGAGCCATCGCTCTACGTCCCCACCTTTACCACTGTGAAGGATTTCCACTATATCCACCGAGGAAATTACAAGAGGTCTACATAAGACCAGAGTACCGAACTCCCACCAATCCAACCTCTACACAAGAGGGATCTCAACACAAGGAACTACAAGTAACAAAGTGATCAACAAGGACCACACACTTCTCTCTTACAACTCCTTATAGAATGGGAATGCTTTTTGGCTCAAGAAGTGTAGTGAGAAAAATTCAGTTGAAAAGAGTAAGAAAAATCTTTAGAACAACTGAAAAACTTTGACCAAGAATGTACTTTAGAATTGAGAGCTTTGAAAAACTTTTCTTCTCTTTTTGAAACACAAAACAATGGGTATAATTCTTGATTTTCACAAGTGACCAATGCCATCTATTTATAAGGATTAGAGGAGATCTAATCATCATTATAACTAGCTTAATAGGTCAGGAAATAGCCCCCAAAATTTCAGAGATAGCTGACTAAAACATCACCATCAAATCTAATGATCAAAACTCAGAAAACTAGCCGTTGGGGCTGCTGGCGGCTGTCGGTCGACCGGCCCGATCGACCGACAGTCCATTGGCAAACTAGCCATTGGACTCGGTCGACCGGTCGGTCGACCGGAGGCTAAACAAAAAAGATCTCTTTGTTCTGTCAGTCGACTGGCCCGGTCGACCGACAAAACCCGAGAGCAAGGGTCTTTCAGTCGGTCGACTGGTCTGGTCGACCGGCGACATGCACAAACGTGCACGCCAAGACCACAAGGCCCAGTCGACCGGTGTGGTCAACCGATCAGGCCTGAACTAGAGCCGGTCGACCGCCCGGTCGACCGTAGGGCCTAAAACAGGATTTTTTATAGGAAAAATTTGAACTTTGAAAAATTTTCAAAATAATTTTGTAAGACTATACGATTAAGTAGCATGCTATAAGGGTTGGTATACATGATATAAATAACATGAAAAAATATAAAATAATTTGAGTCATGTATAACCATCAAGTCATGCACCTAAATCAATTAACCAAAACAAAAACCGTATTTTAAAAAATGAAAGTGTGTGTGTTTTCTTGAGCCAACTTATCATAATCACATTCTTTAACAAACTAATTCTTATAAGGGTTCTAGGTCACTACAAGGTCTTCTAATGGGCTTCTCCATATGCGATGTTTGAAATAACTTGAATCCTTGAACTCGAAATGAATCAATCTTGAGTCAAAAATACCTTCCTTTAGGGAAGAAGAAATCTTGAATCCTTAGAACCCTGAAACATACTTAAACACAAAAAATGATTAGTATAAATAACTATATATGTTTTGTAATCATCAAAACTCAACAACCAGGTGATTGTAACCTTGAGCCAACACATATTTATTCTCTCATTCAAGTTTCAATTAGCCTTACAACTTCTTTCTGGCCTTTCAAAATGTCGGGAATGGACGTGGTTGGTCCTATCAGCCCACCTTCAATCCAAAGGGCATCGGTTTATCCTAACCATAACCGATTACTTCTCTAAATGGGCTAAAGCTATCCCTTGAGGGAGGTAAGGACATCAGATATGGTCAAGTTCATCAAACATCACATGGTCTGCCGCTTTGACGTGCTAAGACGGATTGTCCATGATAATAGGCCTCAGTTGTCAGCCAAGCCTTTCAAAGATTCTGCAACAAGTTTAGGATTTAGAGTGTGTCTTCAACGGCATACTATCCAGCTGCTAACGGCCTTACATAAGCTTTAAACAAAACCATTGGGAAACTTCTCAAGAAATTTGTCTCAAAGAGCCAACGTGACTGGGATGATAAGTTTGGTGAATGCTTATGGGCGTATCACACGACAGTAAGAACCCTGACGAAAGCTACACCGTTCTCTTTGGTATACCGGTGTAAAGTTATACTTCCATTAGAGATTTAGATCCCATCTCTATGCGTTGCCTTGACAATGGAGATAACAAATGAGGAAGCATCAGCTGTGACTCCAGGAGCTGAAAGCTTTGGATGATAAACGCATGCAAGATCAACAGTAAATCGAGCTCTATCAAGCTCGAATTTTTAGAGCCTTCAACAAGAAAGTCAAGGGATCAGATTTTTTAAGAAAGGTGACATTGTCTTAGCTGTCAGAAGACCGATGGTGATGACGCACAAGACCAAAGGGAAATTTCAGCCTAAATGGGAAGGACCATTTGTAGTGGAGTCGGTCTACTCAAATAGAGCATACCGCCTTATAACCCTAAACGGTGATATGCTCATGATGCCGATCAATGGCATATTCTTGAAGAAGTACTGCCCTTAATAGGATTCTTCTTATGATCAGGTTAACATTACACCTCTGATCAAAACTTTCAGATCTAAGATGTTTGGAAGAGCGCCAAAGAAGAGCTTCTTTTTTCTTTAATGGATCACAACACGGTCGATCAATGTCGAGCCGATCGAACGCTAGATGCATCATAATGCATGATGTAAACATTGAAGAAGGAACAATGTGAAACTTCAGATTTAGCCTTGTTACTCTTCTCTAGTTATCTATGAACATCCGACGCCTCTGACGGCCAAGGATAGAGGAAAATGTTGGCTTTTAAGTCCAACATAAGTCCTAGATAACTCATCATGCTGAGGGGAATACGTTGGCTAGCCTAACTCAAACGGTAGTTGGTAAAGACATACCAAATTCGTTGATAGCTGAGGGTTTGCTAAAAATCTTAAAGGACTTGGTCCCATCCTATTCTCCAAAATCTCTTACCAATTCATACCCATAGAATGGTAGGATCACAAAAATACTTGTATCTATTTTCCCAATGAAATGAACAGAGACTTGTCATATTGACATTAAACCTCTGACAAATCATTTTCTCTTGATCTTCAGTGGAGTCAGTCAAGTTAATATTAAACCTCTGATAATAAAACCCACTCAAAATCTCCACTGTTATGTTAATATTACACCTCTAATGGCAAACCTCTTATGCCTCAAGGAAATCAATGTTTGTTACGTTAATATTATACCTCTGACAATTCATTTTATTTTCCACCAAAGTCTCCCACCAATTGCCTCCCATGGAGTGGCAGGTCCACAAGCTCAATCACTGTTATGTTAACACACACCTCTAACAGTGAAAAGTTTCAATACTCCTTAGTGAGTACAAACCTTACTTGTCAATTCTCATCAATAAAATGACAGGTCCTCAAAGTTGCTCATCTTTCAAATCAATTCTTCTCAAGTTAACATTGCATCTCTGATATTCAAAACTTCACTTGTCAATCTCATCCATAGAATGACATGTTCTCAAAATTGCTCATATCGCAAGACAACTCTTGTCAAGTTAACACTACACCTCTGATATTTCAAACTTCACTTATCAATTTTCGTCAATAGAATGACATGTCCTCAAAATTATTGTCATGTTAACACCACACCTCTGACAAATTACAGTTAAGTTTAACACTATGCCTCTAATAATGATTAAGTTGTGGCCAAGTATAACATTAAACCTCTGACAGTCACTTTTTCTTATGCTTCTACATCGAAGCTGAGATGAGCGATGCTAAGTTTAACATCACACCTCTAGCATCCAATTCATTATTAAGTTCAACAATACACCTATGACAATGACGTTTCTTTGAACTTTCAAAACGAAGTCGAGATGACTAATGTTAAAGTACAAAATTACACCTCTAGCATTACCTACACTGTCAAGTTTGATACTCCTATGACAGTGATATTTTCAGTTTTCCCAAGCGGAACTGAAATTCCTGTGGAGATAAGTTAACATCACACCTCTAGCTCACATCCTTGTTAAGTTAATATCATACCTCTGATAAGATTTAATCCAACTCATTAAGTTAATATCACACCTCTAACTGTAAAAACTTTCCTAGATCCCTAGTGGGTCTAGTCTTACTTATTATTCTTATCAATAGAATGGTAGGTCCACCTAAAATCACTATTAGGTTAATATCATACCTTTAACGGTGTTTCCATCAATCCCCAGCTGAATCTTAATTATGTTAAAACTAAACCTCTGATGAAGACTTAGTCATAATCCTCTGCGGGGTGAAGACTTCACTTGCCATTCTCATCCATAAATTGGCAAGTCCACTATTCCACTCCTATCAAGTTAATATCACACCTCTGACAGTGATCTTAAAATTTCGTAAATAAAAAATTTTCATCTTTGACTTGCTAAGTTAAAATGTTACGTTTCTAGCAAATCAAAGGTAATCACTTCTACTTGTCTGATTTTTAATACCAAAAAGGAAGTCAAGACATGTAAGAACACAGAAAAGTGTCACTTTTATTGATATTCAAAAATATAAAAATGATACAAAACACTCTCTTATACAATAAGATTGAGTGTTACGACAAAGGAGTATAAAGAAGTCCCTCTTACTCAGCGAAAGGTTACACTCACTCCTCAAAACATTGAAGATACACAAAACTTGTTCTCTTGATTGTGGCTAGGAACAGCAGATCAACTTCCTCTCCTCTTGAGAATAATGGTGTTTTTTGAGGTCAAAATGGAAGGGGACATTCTGATTTCACCCGACCAACTGGTGCAAAGGTCTTCACAAGGCCGTAATCTTTCGCTTAATGGGAAGCTCCACCACTAGAAAGTCCTCTAATGAGCATGGATTTTTTGTCGCTGTGACTTCTTTGAGTAAGATTGGTGAAGGGAGGATCTGAGATCTTACTGGTGACGTCCTCTTTCCCGTGACCTTCAAATGTGCCATGCTCACTATGACCAGGAAGGATCCAAGATATTACTGGTGTATCATGTCCAATAAGGTCTTGATAAGTGTCGACAACCGCGCGGATCTTCCTCACCCTTAGACAAAAGCTCCGACTTTCCGAGTACTCGCCAATCAAACAAGCTGGTCGATCCAAATATTTTCCCATGAGCTCAGTAAAGATGCTGGAACCAGCACCTTCGATATGGTCAAGACCTGCAAGAAACAAATAAGGGTTAAAATTCTGCAAAGACAGAAAATAGGAAGTTAAAAGCACAAACGCAGGGCTGAAGTCATGAACCCTAGACGCGAATCTTACGGACATGGAGATAGAAAACATGGATCCAAATGCAGTCTGATATTAGACTCACGTCTGATAATTGAGACGCGAGCATATATTAAAGACACGGACTTGGGTCTTAAAACTTTCTAAATTTGCTCAGGCCCGCGTCTAAAGTTCCAGACGCTGAGCTTCTCATATTCACATCCAAAGATCTCAAAAGAGCAGACTTAAAATTTTTTTAAGTCAGGAACCCCAAATGCGAGCTTCATATACAAAACTCGCATTTCAAATCTTAAAACGCGGAGATCACCACACTTGCGTCTGAAAAACTTGAGACTTAGACTTTGAAGTCAACAAGCCCACGTTTCATCAGTTAACGCGAAAGACGCATTTGCAGTGCATGGCCACATGAATCTTAAGAAGGAGGTTTCAGAAAGAGATTAAGACACAGAGTCTCTTCATGGCCGAGGATGACAGAGCTTCAAGAAAACTACGCTTTAGCATGGCAAAGACTAGTTCTTACTCGAAGAAGAATTCTCTAGAAGTTGGACTTCATTTGTCAAGGCACGACCGTGAAAGCACTTAAAGCAATACTTTTTAATCCTGAAATCACTTAACAGTGATAATCTTAGAAGAAGATTAAAAGAAAGCAGTGAAGCTTTGAGTTCTTTTTGTTCTTCAAAACATATGCCCATGAAGGAGGCCCTTGAAGAGACCTAATCAAGATGAAGTTCCTCAAAGCATATGCTCACAGAGGAAAACAGTCAAGATGAATGACTGTTAAACAGGCTAGGGCCTATTTATAGGCTCGCTAAATGACCTTTAATTAATAACATAAAAATCAAAGCCATTCTTAAAGGCCAAAATTAATAGCCTTAATTCGTTACGCGAATATCAAATCCAATCTGGATCAGACACATGGGTTTTTGCTTTGGGAAATCCCAATGACACGCGTCTCCAACCGTCAACGTCGACTTCACATTAAAAGATCTAGCAAGATCTTCGCGTCAGGCTACATGCGATGCTTTGAAGGCCGCATTCTGAAGTTCGCAAGCCTTAAGCTGCGTCCCTTCTGTCAAATGGAAGAATGCAAGCTCGCATGTCCAACAAGTCCAGAGCCGCGTCTCACACAAGTTCAGAACTGCGTCTCTCATAAGTTCAGAGTCGTGTTTCTGATAAAGTTCAGAGCCGCATCTCTCACAGGTGCAGAGCTACGTTTCTCTCATAACTCAGAGCCGTGTTTCTCTCAACTGATTAGAGTCACATTTCGTCTACAAATCAGGGCTGCTTCTCCCTTACAACTCAGTGCTGTCTGAGTTTCCTCTCTCTAACTCATAGCCACATCTCCACCAAGTACTAAGGACAGTGTTTTCATAGTAGTCAAGGGCCGTGTCTATGAGAGCTGCGTTCTCCACGCTACAAAAAGTCCATATGATTCTCAAATACAAAGAAAGAATAAAGACAAATCAAGAATTTGATAACTTTTATTATTTAAATTGAAGTGATAACAGTAATACAAACACTCTCTTATTTGACAAATGGAGTGCTATAAAAAATGGGAAGATACGAAAGGGAAGAGGGCTAATCCTGCTCTGCCAAAGAATGGACCCGTTCCCTGAGGCCCTGCATCTCCTACTGGCGTGCCTTCTCAACTTCTACTCAAGCTTGAATCCGCAACTCTTCCTCTGATAAAAATCTCTTCATAGCCAACTGCACTTGAAGAGACTCCAACTTGGAAGAATAGGCAGTAAGATTTTTCTGGACCTACTTCTTGGCAGCTTCCAGCTCTTCCAGCCTTGCTCTGGTAGCAGCAAGCTTCTGCTCGTTGACTTGAATCATGGCTTGCGCCTTGACAATAACCGCCTTAGTAGTGGTAATGACTTGCTCTACATTCTTATTGACGACCTCGGATTCCCTAGAATCATCGACCAATCTTTGGTAGTTGGCTTGGAAGTTATGGAGACGACAGGTCTCTTCAGCTAGTCATCTGCTCCTCCATTTCTTTCCTCTTATATTCTTGAGCGGTGAGGAGTTTATTCAGCATTGACCAAGCCTTGTCCATTGGGCTAGCCTTCTTCAGGGTCCTTGGTTCCCTCAAGCATATCCCTAACTATTCGACCAGCGTCAGATAAGTGCTAGTTTGCTCCGAGCTTCCAGTGTGACGGATATTCTCAATCTGATTTTCAAGAAGCATCCAGACAAACTCAAAGGAACTCCCTTAGAAAGGACCAATTCGATGCAGGACTTCATAGAGGCAAAGAATTAATGTACCATTTGATTCGCCAATTCTTTCATGATGTCTATGGCTGGAGATAATCTTGATGGTGCACTCCCAGATCCCCTTTCAGTGATAGTGTCGCTAGTGTCCACGAGACGGGAGCCAACTCAATTTGTGCAGGGATGATGCCAACAATAGGCTCTTTTGACACCGAGGTCGTACTGACGCCTCCGGAACCATTATCGTGGTAGCCTCCGCAGCAATCGGGGCAACAACGAACTCCACAACACTGGGTTCATCAGCTGAAGTCTGAACTGCGATGTCCCCTATGCTGGTACCTGCCACGGGGTCCTTTACTTGAGCTGGCCCAATACTCTCTGCAACCATAACATCAATGTTAGTAATAACAATGAAAATTAGAGTATATGGCACATCTTTGTTTTCTTAACAAGTTGAGGATCTGAAGATGGCAAGTCTTTAGACAAGCCACTTGGGATGAGGATTCCCCGGTCACGGTGCGTACACCCTCACAAAGCGTCTCGGTAGCAGAAACTTCAAGGCCCTCTGGCTGGGCCAGCTCCTGGATCATCTCCTCAATATGGGAGGAAGTTGTCGCCTCACTACCAACAGTCATTCCTGCTAAAGAAATTCAAATGAAATGTTAAAACATCTTCCTAACTTGATGGAGAGACAGTTAAGGAGGATAAAAGAAATACCCTCAGCGGTGGTAACCTCTCCCAACACAAAATCATCGTAGAGACATACATCTGCATCTCTTCCTCTAAAATATGTGAGAATTTGTTGGTATCAGAAAGAGTGGGCTCATCGCCGTAGTCAACTTCTTCGCCAGAATAATATCCATGCTCCTCAGACGATGAAGATACACTTGGACCCAGGAAGTCTCAGTGATTGGGGCTTTATCGCTGAGAACTCCAGTGGTGGGGTGGGCTTCGCAACCCGGGAGGTAGGCATCAACACATTGGGAGACACCGGTTGCTGCACCTCTGTCCCCCCTCCTGAGCTGAAGAAGTTCAGGATGAATTGAAACTCCTGAAATCTCAATTTCAACCCTCTCCACCACTCCTTCAGGACATTTAGCCCCTTCAGCCATAGTGGATTGGCCTGTAGGCTCTCCCTTCGGCGGGATCGCAGGACCCCTACTGTGTAAGCCTCGGGGACGAAGTGTTGTGGCTGCCTCCTCTTCTTCTTCCTCCTCCTGCCCCTCAGCACCAGGAGGGATTATCTCAGGCATCCGGACTGAAGCTTCAGCCTCAGATCCTTTCTTAGTCTTCTTTAGGCTGGGCTTACCCTGGGAAGTGGAGGCACGAGGAATTTTCGACACAGCTTGTTGAATCCTTCTAGTGGGTTGCTCCTTGGTTGCTTCTGTCTGAGACTCTGGCTCCGAAACTGCTATCCGTGTTCGGTTAGCCTTTCTCCTGGCTCCCTCCCCGCCTTCTTCTCTGCCTTTTGGTACTCAGCCATCCCCCGTATCCGGTAACCCTTGGACCCCACCTTGACCTTGTACGTAGATTTGATGCCCTTGATACACGAAGTGTTTATTCTAAATCTGAGCACCTTATTCGCCATGAAGTACCACGAGCAAAAGCCAAAATTGGCATAAGAGTTGGGCATCTTATGAGAGAGGGTGAAGACAGCTTCAGTCCCTCCCGCTACACTGTAATACAGGCCGGGCACCTTTGAAGAGATTTTCGCTGAAGTGAAGGCTTGGATTGGAGGTGCCAACGTACAGCTGATCGTAACCAAACTGTCGGGCGAACCGACAAGGCATATAGGGCTCCAGCGTGCAGAAGTTCCCTTACTGAAGCACCAAGTACCTGGGCTGGACGTATATTAGCCACCAGAAGGAGCCGAAGGATAACGGAGTGAAGCCGTCCGGGACAACAAGATCTGCAAACTGATCCCCGTAAGATGCGTCATGAATCTCAGGGAAGCACCTATCCAATTGGTAGTTGCTCTAGTTTAGGATCATCTTTTGGATATAGAACATATAATATTACAACCAACCTGAATTCTCCAATCGCTGCACGAAAGGCATGAAACCTTCAGAGGCAGACGTCGCCGTTATCAGTGAGGGGCAATGCGTAATGTATCAGGCTATCAGATATGTATATGGAAGCTTAACCCTAGGACTGGGAGTCTTGACCACAGGACGACCATTGGAATCGGTGACTGGATGGCCCTCTGTGTCCACAATTGCTTCCACTTGACAGAAGCTCTTCACTAACACGTGCAAACCACTCTAGATCCTGACCATCATCGCTGGAAGGAGGGCAATAGCCTTCCCATGGGCAAGCCGGACTGCCAGATACACCACATCGGTAACAATTACCTCATGCGGTAGCGCTGGCACCACACATCGCTTTAGCCATAGCATGAGAAAACCCGACAATAGAGCCCAGTTAGGCATCAGAATTCTGGCTTGATGATGGAAGCTCTCAAAGATCGTATCTAGTTTGAAGGTGTCTTATTGGACTCGGTGGCGTAGGAACTGATGGAGGCACTGATTCTTTCAAAAATTTCTTCATCAGTACTAGGAGCTAGCCGAGACATCGGGGTAGCCTTATACACCCCGGGGAATAGATAAGTTACCCATGACATCTGCTTGATTCTCCCGCTCCTCCATCCGGTCACCTGCTCGCAAATGTAAAAGTGGCACAACACTTTCCAATATGTCTCATACACTAGAGGGTCGCTCTTCTTTAGCAGATGCAGCTCTTCGGTTGACGGGACGTACTCCTCATAAGGGGCATCTTCAATCATCAGCCCCGAGACTTCATACACCTCATGAAGGGTGAGCCCTATTTCCCCGAGGGGAGTGAAGAATGTGAGGTCTCTGGATTATAACGCTCCAGAATAGCGTTTTTGGGTACTCTGCAGGAGGCCGTATTGAACGGCCCTCACGGCCTCGTACAACACGGCCTATAGTAGAAGCTCTCCAAATTCTGCCAGAATGAACCCCACTATGCAACACTACCAGTTCTTATTGGTAGAATGGACCAGCTGGTTCAGAAGGGAAATCACGCCTCACATCCAAGAATTGTTTGATGAAGGTGGCTGCAAGCTAGGGGCTCTCTCTCGTCGGGTACTCAGCCCTGACCAAGCCAGGCTGCAACCCCAGCACATACCTCCCACGCCCGATGGTGTAGGCTTCATGGTCACCTATCTTGCCCAGGGAGACACTGGAGAATGGCCTGACCAAATCCCAATCCATTGTCTGACGCATGGACATATGTTGCAGATAGGCCAGAGGATACATCCTCTCCATGTTCGGGAGGAAGAACCGTCTATCGCCAGTTTGGCGAAGCCATTTATAGTTCTCGTCATAAAGGGCAGCCTCATCCTATTTAATTCGCCAAAGAAGAGGTCTGGTTTTCTCAGTAGAGCATGGGAACCCGACTCAAATAGGCCATCAGAAATGATTTCTTTAAGGGTCAGCATACTGGCATTACTGATCCAACTTCGTCGCTTCTTTGATTTCCAAGTAGTCACAGGAGCAGTCCTCTGGAGACTGAAGATCAAGTTTGGGTTAGCACCACCTACGTGTCCAAAACGGCACCTCTTGGACAGAGAATTGGAGGAGTGTCACACTACAAAAAGAGCAACACACAGTCAGAAATCTAAATTTTTTTTTTACTAAGTGTTGAAGCTCAGACACGTGATTGAGTCTAGACGCGAAGATCAGTGAAACCCACATTTAAACTCAAAGACGCAAGGCTCACGTGAAGCCTGCATTTTAAATTTCACAACTTAGAAATTTATCTAAGTGTTGGACTCAGACGCGAAATTGAGTGAAGCCCGCGTCTAGCCTCAGAGATGCAAGGATCAAATGAAATCCGCTTTTAGACTCCTCTACTTAAGAAAATTCTCTAAGTATTGAGATCAAAATGCAAGACTCAGCGAAGCCCGCGTTCAACAAGTAGATACGGACTCGAGCTGATGAAGCGAAAGAGGCGGAGGTCATCAAACTCGCGTCTTGCCTATCAGTGCCAGAGCCGTATCTGAATATCAAACGCGGGTGTGAGCCTCGCGTTGGCGGTTCAGTTCAGAAAAAACTTAAGAGTTAAGATAACTCTTCAAGTCTCTTAATGGTGAAAACCAGTTCAAATGATTTTTTTACCTGAAATGGGGGCTTCCTGCATGGAAGAACCACCCATTTGAACCTCTGGAGTGACAGCGCTCGACAACGAAGCCACAGGTTTTGTTTTTGGGGCTATTTTAACTATTAGTTCTATATAGAATACGAGAAAAAGAAGAAACAAGCTCGGAGCTTTTCTTAAGTTTTGAAAATCCTTGACGCAAGGGTCAGGGAGAAGAAAAGAGTCTAATGATGACTCTTGAAAAGCTGATGTCTTTTATAGACACAGTAATCCACCGAGATACGCGGCACATTTCTCGAGCCCAATCTCCGCCTGACGCGTGGCAAATGCGCCTCAAACGCGAGCCTCGCGTACTAAGAGAGCGTCATCCCTTCAAGCTTCGTCAGACACGTGGCAATGTACCCAGAACACGAGTCTCACATTTCACATAGCTGCGTCTCCCTAGCATAGAGCGGTCCGCGGCTCCACCTTGAAGTCTGCATTACTTCATCTAAGTGAGAGCTGCGTCTCCGATTCAATACTCATGTCTCTACGATGAATGAGAGCCGCGTTCATATTTTAGATGAGTCTGCGTTACTAAAGCAATATGACCTTTGCGTCTATAAGACTTGCGTTCAGTCTTTACTTCTGTAATTAGTTCAACAGTACACTGGCGAAAGCAGATGACTATTTTTCGTGATTCAACAGTACACCAACAACCAGCTCAGAGCACCGAGGAGGTCCGGTTTGCATATCCAGACACTTACGACGATCATCTCTGGTGACTTCAAAGAGTTTAACAGTACACTCATGAAGATCAAAGTCCAAATAAGATCAAGCTCAAGATATCTCAGAAGATTGCCAGTCCAATCTTGAGAGCTTGCTGCTAAGAGAAAAATTCAAAGTATCTCAAAATTCGTCTCAGTCAACTGCAGAGTTTTGAAAACTTTGGAGGGGGTTCTTTAGAGTGTCTAAAAATCACTAAGGATAAGTCATCAGAAAGCTGAGTCTATATTCAAGATGTAAGGCTAATCATAGCCACTTGCGCAATACCAAGACGCAAGGCTCAAAGCGCGCGTCTCAACATCACTGCATGGCCAAGACGCAGAGTTCAAAGGCCGGGCCTCAACATCACTATAGTACCAAGACGTAAGGGTCGAAGCCCGCATCTCTACTTCACTACAATGGCCAAGATGCAGAGCTTGAACCTAGCGTCTCAGTCATCTACGCAATACCAAGACGCAGAGCTCGAAGCCTGCGTTTAGAAGAGTTTGAAGTCCGCGTCTAGCAAGGTTCGAAGTCGGCATCCAATAGCACTATAATGTAATGCAAAAATGTGAGGCTCGAAGCCCGCGTTTCAACTGCAGAGAAGCCCTACGTCTCAGTTATAACCGCCCTCATTACTGGGTCAAATACTGCCCACGTAATTAACCCCCATTATGGAAAATTTTAGGACACAATTTTACACCTGAAACCCCTATAAATAGCTCAGTTTGCTATTGAAAAGGGGTCAGGAAAATTTTAGTGGTCGAAAAATCTTGGTGAGGATCGAATTGGAGAATATTCAGCCGAGGAATATTAAAGAGTTCAACTCTTCTGTGAACTTCATGAGTTCAAGTTTTTGTCTAAGTCTCTTTGAGATCCTGTTTGGACAGGAGCTGTTTTACTCTGTCCATAATCCGAAGAGAAGGTTCTCAGAAGGCCCTAACGTTCACCCAGTCAACGAAAAATAAGAATCACTTTCCACCGCTACATCAAGAACCCAGTATTAAACAAAGAGAAGATTTGAGCTTGAATATTTCCTTTCTCTTGTAAATAGAGTATTGATTTGTTGTAATCTTTCATTGATCTAAGAAAATTTTACGATTCATATTTTCAATTTTCTAACACGAAACATGAAGTAGCGTCTCTTTCTTCTCCGTATGCATGAAGGTACACCTATCAAATCTCACATTACAGAATTCTTCTCTATTATCAATGACTAAATAAGATAGAACTTAAAATAGAAGATGAGGATCAAGCACTTTTATTACTGTGTTCTTTACCTTCTTCATATAAGAGCTTTAGGGAAACTATCATTTATGGAGGTAAGTCAACAATCAAGGTCAATGAGGTCAGGAAGCATGTGCTCAATAAGGACAAAATTGATACCCAGTTGACGGGTGAGTCTTATCATGAAGATTCCCGACTAGTTCATTATTTAAGGGAAAAGTGTAATAATGAAAGCTCCACAGGTAACTCAAAACACAAAAATTTGATGTACAACTATTGTCACAAGAAGAGGCACATTAGAATTGAGTGTTGGCTTCAAAAGAAGAAACAATCAGATGCTAATATCACTGAACTGGTTGGAAGAGATGAAAAATAGTGTAATGTTCTATTTGTTACGGACAGATCAGTTGGTAATAAAGATAGATGAGTCATAAATTCTGGATGTTCACAGCATATCAGTTCCAATAGGAAGATGTTCTCTTCATACACTTCAGTTCAAGGGGGAGAAATCTTCATGGGAAATTCTACTGCAAGTAAGGTAATTGGCGAAGAAACAATCCAGTTTCGGTCTCATGATGGATGCATCACTACTCTTCAAGGTTTTCGTCATGTTCTCAAATCAAGGTACAATCTCATCTCTTTTGGAGCCCTACAAGGGGAAGGGTTCTTTTTCAGTTTGAAAGGTGATCTTATAGAAGTTTTCAAAGAGCCCCATGTGAAGTTTCAGACCGAACGTGTCGATAATGTGTATATGTTGCAAAATTTGGAAGTTACAGCTGGTGGATTGTAGTTATCCTCGACTTCAGAAGCGACGATTGAGGAACCATCAGAGACTATGATGGTTTCGAGTTCGAATGTTCAGTTGTACCCCGAAGAGAGATTGAGACTAGGCGAGCAACAAGGTAATCCAGATCGTTACTCCTATGGTGGACCAAATTCTCAGAGAATTTGTGTAGATCAAGGAGATCGTTGGGTAATAAAGTTCAGGTTTGCCTGAACTTATTCGACTTAATCAAGTTGTAAGCCCCATGAGGGAGTTATGGAGAAGAGGGAGTGAGATAGAGGTAAAGTTTCAATTTTGCGTGGATACGAGCACATGGAGGCTATTCTCAGACTTGAATGTATTCAAGTCAAGGGGGAGATTATTAAAATTATGACGTGAATACTGTTGGCCCGGAGGCCTTCCTCTCTAGTTTTGATGATGATTAACTCATGTAGTTATGTTTACTAATTATCTTGTGATTTTAGTTTCAGATCATTAAGCAAGATATTAGTTGGTGATTGCTTCAACAAGAGGTGTTTGAAGCTTTCACATGGTGATTCCCGAGCCCGAGCATCAAGATCATTCATAGCCATGCTCGTTGGATCACGGAGTTTGGACCGAGTCGACTTGAAGATGGAAGATCGTCAAGAAGACTTAGGTATCCATAGTTTAGTGAGTTTTAGATCCATGTGTAAAGATAAGAATAGTTGATATGCTCAAGTGCACAATACACACACGTTTCATGTTTTGGAATTTGTTTTCATGAATAGTTGATCAAAATAAGTTTACATGGTTTATGTATAGTAGATTCATTCTATACATGCTTGATTAACTTCCTATACAAACTTATTTTGACTTTCCTATTCATGTGTTGAAAAATACAAGTTTGATAAAATACAAGTTTTGGTTTTTGGTAAAAATATTAAAACACAAAAATAGTTCAAATTGCTTGATATTTGAGTTGAAATATTTATCACATGTTTATATATCAATGCAAAATGATAAAACTATTTTTGGGTATTTTTACAAGAGTTAAAAGATTTTTTAGAAATATTTTAACATATTTTTCTGACCCAGAACAGTGGCTGACAGGCCAGGTCGGTCGACCGCACGGGTCGACCGCACCAAAGGCCGGTCGACCCTTGCGGTCGACCGACGTGCACAGGCTTGTGCACGTTTGGCAGACACAGGGACGGTCGACCGGGCGGCCGACCGGACCAGAGAGCTTTGCTCTCTGTATCTGGGCGGTCGGCCGGACGGTCGACCGGATGCCCCAACGGTCATAATTCTGACCGTTGGCGGTCGGCCGGAGGCTGCCAGATCAGCCTAACGGTTAGTTTCTGTTATGGCCTATATAAACCCCATTCCTTTGAGATTTTTGAAAAGATTTTTAAGAGCAAAAATTTTACTTTTCTGAAGTGTTTTACAAGTTTTCAAAAAGAGTTTTAAGTGCCAAAAGATCCATCTTATTTGTTTTAAAGTGTTTTGTCATTTTTCAAAGAAAATAGGTTTTGGGAATTAGGTTCTTGTTCTTAATTTCTATATCAATTTGGTATTTTTCCAAGAGATCTTCTTTGATCAAAACACTTTGTTTTTTTCCACACTTGAGCTATATCTTCTATCCTATTCTATAGGATCTTTGTTTTGTGGAAAAGAGATAGTTTGTGGTCTTTGGAACCACTTGTTGTAAACACCCTTTCTTTTATTGTATCCCTCTTTGGTAGAGGTTGATCGGGTGATTGGTTTGCTCCCTCTTTGGTAGAGGTTGAGGCTTGTGGTTTGCTCCCTCTAGTGAGAGGTGGAGATTGGTTGTAACCCTCTTCGGTAGAGGTGTTGGTTGTGTTGTTTGGCTAAGGGCCTACCCCTCGGTTGTGAGGCGGTGTTTGAGAGAGGAGTTCGGTACTCCTATTGTTGTAACAAATCCTCCTCGGTGGAGGTTCCCTCGGTGGGAGATAGTGGATTGGAAATCCTTCACGATGGTGAAGGCGGGGATGTAGAGCTAGGGGCATGAACCTCGAAACATATCTTGTTGTTAGCGTTTGATCCATTATCTCCTAACTCTCTCTCTCTCTCTCTCTATTTTGTGCAAAGCATTATTCATATCTTCATATCATTTATTGCTTGTGTTGCCTTGCATATATTCATATTGCCTATTCATCTTATATGCTTGGTTGTTTGTGTGTGCCTCACTTGTACTTAACCACAAGAGCTTCGTATAGCACCTCAACCCATATTTAGGGGAATCAAGAGGAGTTAGTCCAGAGCCCTTCACGGGGAATTCGGCTACACTTGTATATTGTACTAAGTGTGTTTGTAAAATTTGTTTAAGCTTCCGCATTTAGCGCATTTAGTTTCTAGATTAGCACTTACACCTATTCACCCCCCTTTAGGTGTTTTACAATTGGTATCAGAGCCAACGCTCCTGATACTTTAGGCTTAACATCCTAGGAGTGAGATCCTTTATTTGCTAATCTATTGTTTGCATTTGCTTGCTTGCACACTCATATAGTTTACCATGGACTTCATGACCCCACCTAGTTTTGACCCTTCCAACATTGTTGTTTGGAAGTATAGGATGTCCATGTACCTAAAGACCCTAGGTTTGCATGTTTTTCTTGCCGCTACCAAGAGATGTTATCTTGGTGACCGCAAGCATATAGGGGCCAATGCACAAGCCCTTGAGGCCATTAGAAGCACATTAAATAAAGAATATCTTATGCTTGCTTCTAACTTTGATTCCGCATTTGCAGTGTGGAATATGTTGACAACCACCACCTCCAAGCTTCAATTGCCAATCCATGGAGGAGTCTAGTGGAAAATCCGATTCTCAATGCTTCATGGTCCAAGAGAATGACTCCCTTGAGGTACATTCGGAATCTCAACTAGATAGTTTTGATGCTAGTTCTTCATGTGATGATTATGTTGATCCCCATGCTTTGAATGAAGAACTATCTATTGTTTATGAAAATTGATTGAAAAATATAAGATTTTGAAAAAAAAAAGTCTAGGCCTTGAAAAAAAAATATAAGTTTGCATTCTAGACTTAACCATGTTTTGTAAGAGAAGGTTGGGGTCTATAATGAAAGGGATTTATTGAGATCTCAACTTGAACTTGCATTAAAAGAAAATGAGTTTTTAAAATCTAAAAATGATTGTGAAACACTTTTGAAGAAAAATGAAAATTTAACTTCAAAAGTTGATTTTGTTTTAAAAGAGAATGTTGCTTTGAAAAATAAAATAATTTCTATTTCAAATGATTTAGAAATTTGTTTAAACAAAAATAAATCTTTGAAAAATGATATTGTTTCTCATGTTTGCCATGCTAGGGTAGTTCCATCTAGATCACCCATTGCATGCCACACTTCTTCTTTAATTAATAATGATATATCTTTGCTTAAGAAGAGTGTTGATTGTTTGGGCTCCACTTTGAGCCAATGTGTTGTGGATCATACACGTTTGGAATCTTTGTTTTGAAAGAAACAAGTTCCATCTTTTCATGCACACCCATCACGGCATACACATGCTCCACACGGACACCATCACCACATGTATGCTCATGTGTACACTTGTACACATTGTGGACGTAAGGGCCACCTTGCTAAATTTTGCTATGATCGTATACATGTTTCTAATTTAGCAAATAAATTTGTTTGGGTTAGGGAAGGTACTAACCCCCATGGACCAAATAAGATATGGGTACCAAAGACCACCCCTCTTGTTTATGATGTAGGTGTGGGCTCTCGCATGACGTGAGAGTATCGGTACCTTGGAGTGAATGTGTTCCGAGCTTCATGAAAATCAATTGGATGCATCACTTTCAAGGGATGTTTGGTGGAGAGGACCACCATGTTTTGAAGACTTGAAAAGTTGCCTTCTAGGTTTTGATAACGATTCCTAACTCCTTATTTATGTTTACATGCTTTCATATTCATTGTTTATATCATGTTTTATTGTTTGTAGATTATTATGATAATGCCATGCTTATTAGACCTTTGACATGCATGTATAGCCTTTGAGACACCCATGTTTATATGGACCCATATTTAGTGTTCTCACCTTTGTTTAGCTATCATGTTTTATCATAGCTCTAATAACATGTGGATTTACATAATAATCATGTTTAGTTTTGTCATGATGATTTTATCTTGTTTTTGATGCTTCATGATTTGATTACATGTTTAGATGTTAGTTTTCAAGAACTAGTATATATACTTGTGCATATAGTGGGCCACAAATAAATCTATATATGTTTGAGCTTGAATGCTTATTTGGACCCATTAGATGTGCTAGTATAGTCTAGTTTTGATGATTCATACATTTTAAACTTGTATTCCCATTTTGGTTTTGTTTTATGATCATGTGTTTTCATTTCATGTATATGTCTATTTTGCCAAACTTTAAGATATACATGTACACCCCTTGAGTCATTTGCTTTTCATGCAAATCTATACATATGGACTCAATTGTGTTTAGGGATATGTATGTATACTTTTTGTGTTGACAAATCATACATATACCTTGAAATGAAATTTGTTTTAATGAAAATTTAGTTTTTCATGTTTCCATATGTTTATATTTAACTTCATGTATATGTCTATTTTATCCAAACTATTGTTTATAAATATACATCCTTTTGAGCCACGTGCCTTCATGCATATATCTTTGTGGACTCGTTGTGTTTGGATATGTATGTATACCTTAGTTTGTATAGGACATACATATACCTTGAAGATTAAATAAGTTTTAATGATTTTCATGTTTTCATGTTTCAAGGAATATTGAGCTTATTGTCCATCTTTCATGATCATGTGCTTCACATTGTATTTGTACACTCACATTTATTGTTTACTCATGTGTTTGTTTTCATGAGTCATATTTATGCTTAATTGAATTAGAGTGTTGATTATCATGTGGATTTCATGTTTCATGAAAAATAATTTTGTTTTATTTCTTGCTTGAAGGATTTCGTACTAGTTTACAAATTTTTCATATAACTAGTTACGGTATTCTTCTTATGGTAGAGATTTTCATACATACTATAAATTTCAAACCTATTTTTGAAAACCCCTACCATCCATGAGTGGTTGGATGGGAGACCATGCCATGTATACTCTTCTTGAATATATTTAAACTTGAACATGGTTGGGTGGTAGTTTTATGAGATATACACTTGATCTTATTGTTGTTTCAATTGGTATCATTGAATTCTTTCAATTGGTATCAATATTGATATTTTTGTATACTCATATATTTTTTTTTGTATATGTATGCTTGCACTTCAAAGAGTATCAATTTCAATTGATATCTAATTTTTCATACGTATATATGTTTTTATTTGTGCTTATTATATTCATATATCTTAAAGCACAAATTTTGGTCATGATAAAGCTTATTTTATAATGACTATCTTATTTCAATTGACTAGTTTTCAATTGGTATCCATATACAAGCTTTGCATGTTTTTATGTAATTCATAAAGAGGGAGAAAACATTGTATTTCATTTTTCAATTGGTATTTGATTTCCACTCCTATACTTTATGATTGAAAATTTCAATTTGGTATCATATGTTCAAAATGAAAAATATTTACAATTGGTATCAAGATTGTTTTCTTATAATTGGTATCAATGTTTTTATGTTTCCTTTAAATTGGTATCAAGATGCTACTTTGACATATTTTCAATTGATATCTTAATTGATAGTCACCCCTATTTGGTTTTGTTTTGGTTTTAGACAAAGGGGGAGAACATTGTCTTTATTAACCCCATTGTTGATTCATTGTTTCGAACAAAAAGGGGGAGAAAAATTTATTGATTTGGTTTTGCTTTTACCCCTTATTGATTGTTTCTTTGTATTAAAAAGGGGAGAAGATTTTGTTTTGTTTTGATTGTTTACCCCTTTGTTGATGATTGACAAAAAGGGGAGAAAGATTTGAGATTGATTGATTTTTATATATGCATATTTATGTTTTTGCATATATTAAGTTTAATTTAGTTTAATTTTAATTAGTATTTAGAGCATGTTCTGTTTTGAACATTTCATTGATATCTAGAACCTTTTTATTGTTTATGCATGATTATGCATTGTCATTCATTGCATATTTATTGTTTATTTGTTTATGCATGAGTTAAGGGAGAGCTTCTTTGAAGCTTAACTTTAACCCATGCATATATAACTCCATGAGTTTTGTCATCAACAAAAAGGGGGAGATTGTTGGCCCGGAGGCCTTCCTCTCTAGTTTTGATGATGATTAACTCATGTAGTTATGTTTACTAATTATCTTGTGATTTTAGTTTCAGATCATTAAGCAAGATATTAGTTGGTGATTGCTTTAACAAGAGGTGTTTAGAAGCTTTCACATGGTGATTCCCGAGCCCGAGCATCAAGATCATTCATAGCCATGCTCGTTGGATCACGGAGTTTGGACCGAGTCGACTTGAAGATGGAAGATCGTCAAGAAGACTTAGGTATCCATAGTTTAGTGTGTTTTAGATCCATGTGTAAAGATAAGAATAGTTGATATGCTCAAGTGCACAATACACACACGTTTCATGTTTTGGAATTTGTTTTCATGAATAGTTGATCAAAACAAGTTTACATGATTTATGTATAGTAGATTCATTCTATACATGCTTGATTAACTTCCTATATAAACTTATTTTGACTTTCCTATTCATGTGTTGAAAAGTACAAGTTTGATAAAATACAAGTTTTGGTTTTTAGTAAAAATGTAAAAACACAAAAATAGTTCAAATTGCTTGATATTTGAGTTGAAATATTTATCACATGTTTATATATCATTGCAAAATGATAAAACTATTTTTGGGTATTTTTACAAGAGTTAAAAGATTTTTTAGAAATATTTTTAACATGTTTTTCTGACCCAGAACAGTGGCTGACAGGCCAGGTCGGTCGACCGCACGGGTCGACCGCACCAAAGGCCGGTCGACCCTTGCGGTCGATCGACGTGCACAGGCTTGTGCACGTTTGGCAGACACAGGGACGGTCGGCCGGGCGGCCGACCGGACCAGAGAGCTTTGCTCTCTGTATCTGGGCGGTCGGCCGGACGGTCGACCGGATCCCCAACGGTCATAATTCTGACCGTTGGCGATCGGCCGGGCCGGCCGACCGCTAGCCTGTCAGGCTGCCAGATCAGCCTAACGGCTAGTTTCTGTTTTGGCCTATATAAACCCCATTCCTTTGGGATTTTGGAAAAGATTTTTAAGAGCAAAAAATCCTACTTTTCTGAAGTGTTTTACAAGTTTTCAAAAAGAGTTTTAAGTGTCAAAAGATCCATCTTATTTGTTTTAAAGTGTTTTGTCATTTTTCAAAGAAAATAGGTTTTTGGGAATTAGGTTCTTGTTCTTAATTTCTATATCAATTTGATATTTCCCCAAGAGTCTTCTTTGATCAAAACACTTTGTTTTTTTTCATACTTGAGCTATATCTTCTATCCTATTCTATAAGATCTTTGTTTTGTGAAAAAGAGATAGTTTGTGGTCTTTGGAACCACTTGTTGTAAACACCCTTGCTTTTGTTGTATCCCTCTTTGGTAGAAGTTGATCGGGTGATTGGTTTGCTCCCTCTTTGGTAGAGGTTGAGGCTTGTGGTTTGCTCCCTCTAGTGAGAGGTGGAGATTGGTTGTAACCTTCTTCGGTAGAGGTGTTGGTTGTGTTGTTTGGCTAAGGGCCTACCCCTTAGTTGTGAGGCGGTGTTTGAGAGAGGAGTTCGGTACTCCTATTGTTATAACAAATCCTCCTCGGTGGAGGTTCCCTCGGTAGGAGATAGTGGATTGGAAATCCTTCACGGTGGTGAAGGCGGGGATGTAGAGCTAGGGGCTCGAACCTCGAAACATATCTTGTTGTTAGCGTTTGATCCATTGTCTCCTAACTCTCTCTCTTTATTTTGTGCAAAGCATCATTCATATCTTCATATCATTTATTGCTTGTGTTGCCTTGCATATATTCATATTGCCTATTCATCTTATATGCTTGGTTGTTTGTGTGTGCCTCACTTGTACTTAACCACAAGAGCTTCGTATAGCACCTCAACCCATATTTAGGGGAATCAAGAGGAGTTAGTCCAGAGCCCTTCACGGGGAATTCGGCTACACTTGTGTGTTATACTAAGTGTGTTTGCAAAATTTGTTTAAGCTTCCGCATTTAGCGCATTTAGTTTCTAGATTAGCACTTACACCTATTCACCCCCCCTCTAGGTGTTTTACAAATATGTCATGAAAGTCGACTAATGTCAGATCTGGCAGTTTCCTTTTCTGGATCCGTTTTGAGTCCGAATTGGATTCAAGTTTCCTTATTCTGATTATAGAGTTTGTTTAGAATTAGGAGAGTTTTATGGTTTATAAATAACTTTTTAGGGGTGGCCTTCAATGTATTTCAAGAGAATCCAATGAATTTGTAATTCCTAAAAGTATAATTCATCTAGGTGAGGTTCATAAGAGAACCTTAGCCATAAGGGTTTGCTGTTCTTGGCGACTATTAAGGGCTTGTAATCTTCTCATCGTGAAGTGCAGGTAATTTTTATTGTACTCCCCAAAGTTTTAAAAAAATTTCTCCTCCTTTCTGTCGTGGACGTACACGCGCGATCTGTTTGATCGGTGGAACAACGTTATATTATTTGTTGATTTTCTTTCTACTTTGAAATATCTTTTTCTTTTTCACAGCTTAGTAGATCCTGTGGTTTGTTTC